>JAJQKJ010002290.1:0-240966 GCA_029574335.1 Rana kukunoris | reverse complement strand
TGAAGGAGACCAGGGGGAGGACCTATCCTGGTAAGGACCATGTAAGAGGCTGGTACCTTAGAAGGCCTGGTAAACTTCATCCAAGGATGCACCGTACACCAGAGGCCTGACAGTGTCGCCTGTCGGATCCAAAGGTTCTAGTGAGAAAAGCTAAAGAGATCCGGGTGCTGAATGCTGGGCAGTGGATTCTGGACCAAAATATCTCACCAAGAAAGAAGGTCTGTGGCAGTGACTGTACTTTTATTTTGTGCATCATCCTGGCTGCTAGGCCAGTGAGGGGACCTATCCTGGTGAGCAATACCCACTCTGACTAGAGTGGTGACGAAACTGTTTGCTAAAAACAGGAGTGTTTCCTTTACTTTGTGACTGTGCACCTGAACCTACCTACCCTTCCACCCCTTACTCTTCTTTTCTACTAAAGTTCTCCAAAACAATCCCAAAGAGAAAGAGGTACATTGTGTCTGGACATTAAAATTCTTTGGACTCTCCTTTCACCCTTGAGAGCGAGAAAATAGAGTTAACGTGCCACCCCAAATTTGACCAGCACTCCTGCGGGAGTAGTGCTACATATCATCTATTGCTTTAGGAAAAAAACTAAAGACCCACCTCTTCTGATAGATCAGTACGAAAATGGATGCAAAGCGCCTTGAGGCGATTCGGTTAGTATTTGTTAGCATTATACAAGTTACTCAGTCCCCTCATATTTATCGATCGCTCATCCCCCCCATATCGATCTGTCACTAATCGCCTCCCTCCCCCTCTATCTATCGCTCACCCCCTATAGCTACATGCAGCTTCTGGGACTGACACATGCAGCACAGAGAGGTAGATCTCCTCCTTCTTGATGGGTTTATTCTTTATCCTTCCTTTATCCTTGTATAAGAGACAAGCAAGATATCACCCCAGGTGGGACTTGAACCCACAATCCCTGACCAAGAAGGCCAGTGCTTAATCCATTAGGCCACCGGGCTTTGTTATCTATCTATCTATCTATCTATCTATCTATCTATCTATCTATCTATCTATCTATCTATCTATCTATCTAATCGCTCCTCATCCCCCTCCCTTCCCATTTATCTATCGCTCACCCCCCCCCCCCATATCTATCTGTTTATCTATCTCTCATCACCCCCTCCTCCTCTATCGCTCAACCCCCCATCTGTCTGTCAATCGCTCACACCTCCTATATCTATCGCTCATCCCCCATATCTATTTGTCTGTCTATCTCTCATTCCCGCTCCCTATCTAATCTATCTATCTATCTATCTATCTATCTAACTTTCTATCTATCTATCTATCTATTGTCTATCTTATCTTGTATCTGTCTATCTACTGGGACATGGTGAAGCTCTATCGGTGGTGCAGGTGAGGTCAGAGCTGAGAAGGGGCTGAACCCTGAGCTCTGTGCATAGTGCAATCCTGAGCTATCTGTCTATCTATCTATTTTCAGAACCCGATGATTACGATGAATCAGAGGAAGGCGAAAAACCCCGTTGGTCAGATGGTCTCCAAAGGGGTAAAAAATCCTTCCTGGCCCCTAAGGCGACCGGATTGTCCCTGAATCATCATTTTGGGGTTTCTAAGGTTCGCACATTAAGACCGCAAATTTTTGCTTAGCATTTAGGCCACATTTACACAGGGTGTATCAATGGTGTAAAGTTGGCTTTCTTCAGTTGTACCTCCAGCCTATAATAAGGCTCACCTATAGGTACAGTTAATCGGTTAGGAGAGATATTCGATGTTGCTGCAGCTGGTGACGTCACCGACACATGTGCTTTGAAAGTAGGCATACTCATGGTGTCCCTTTAGAGCTCTGTGTCACGGCCATGACTTCATGTGCATACGTGGGAGTGACATCATTGTGGCTAGGCCATTCAAATGGCCAGAGTCTGTGAATCCGAGGGAAGAGCGGATGAAGATGGAAGCCCTGTTAGCGGTGACAATGTTCCTCTGGAGGGCTTGGTTTTATATTAAGTAATTCATAATGTGCGACACGATGGATACTAGCACATTATGGAATCACTTTGCAGGTGGACATTGTTTTTTTTTTTTTTATGACTTCACTTCACTACCGCGTGAAATTATTTTTTCCCTTGTGGAGAGATGACGTTATTTTTTGCTTCAGACTTCCGCAGATGTAGAAAAAGTTTCGGAATTTGTCCTGTTCCTTCTTGCTCAAAGGAATGTATCGGTATTCACAGGCCATAAATTTCTCCATAGTCGTTTTAAAAATATTCCTGTTCGTTGACAATCTGGAAAGAGAAAAAGACATTTGTTAGTGTTTCTGATTGATACAGAAAGTGGTGACAAAACTTGGTGAACCCAACCCCCGATGTGCAGCAGATTACCCCCAAGGGAAATCCTTTAACCCAAAGCTCCCTCTAGTGGTCAGAAGAAGCACTGCATTAACACACCATTGATGTATATCTAATCTCAATAACATCTATACCAGATAACTCTTAACCCCTGTACACGATCGAATATCTGATGGAATCTAATCCGATGGATTTTTTTGGTGGATATCCGATGAAGCTGACTTTCATCAGGCTTGCCTACACACCATCAGTCAAAAATCCGACCGTGTCCAACGCAGTGAGGTAAAACACTACGACGTGCTGAGAAAATTAAGTTCAATGCTTCTGAGCATGCGTCGACTTGATTCTGAGCATGCAGGATTTTTGAACGATGGACTTCCACACAGACTATTGTTTTTTTCTTATCGTTTTTTTATCCATAGGAAAATTTTAAAACGTTCTATTTAAAATGTTCTATTTTTTTCACCGATGGAAAACAAACCGATTAGGGTCCATCAGTCCTTTTTTCATCAGACAAACTGATCATGTGTACAGGGCTTCAGAGGTGGAGGCTGCATTCATTTTCTTTCTTTTTTTGGCTAAATAGATCTGCAGGCACAGAAAAATGCCTGTTAATCCTGTCACAATTCCAGCCCCCCCTGTAATTTCCCGTGTGCCATGAGCTGAGATGTCAATGTTGTCAGTTTTTGTCTGTGAACTACAAAGCAACACCGCTCTATGGCAATGGAGATTAGGAGAGGTGAAGGTGCTTGTAGTTCTAATCAGGCCAGGGGTGACAACACTTCTTCTCCAAAGGTACAGTAGTCAGTGTTGTCACCCCAGGACAGGAAATGTTGTTTATTGGCAGGATCACCAAGTTAAATAAAGCAGGTCTAAGTGTTGCATCTGATGCATACACAATAATTATCACCAACAATGAAAGAATTCATTCAGATAAGTCCTCGGACCATGTGATTTGTGCAGTGATCACAAATGGGAGAATTCTGTACAAAATACACATCTTAGATGCTGCTGAAAATCTCCCCTCCCCCAACGTCTCCTGTTTCACGCCAAGCAAAGGAATCAACCTGCAACAACATGGACACCCCCGCCCCTTCTAGGCAAAATCATCACCCCTAGCGCCAGAGTCAAAAAGTCTTGGGGTCATCTTTGACTCCTATATGACAATGGACGCACAAATAGGGTCAGTAGTCAGCGGATCTCACCATCTGCTGCGCCTACTACTATGCAGACTTACTCCTTTTATCCCCAAAGAAGACATAGCGGTCGTGTTGGGAGCAATTGTAAACTCCAGACTGGGACTATGCAAATGCCCTTTACCTCGGACTCCCCAAGTACCAAATCACTCGTCTGCAAGCCGTTAAAAACACTGCCGCTAGACTTGTGACTGGGAAAAAACCTGGGAATCAATCTCACCTTCACTGAGATCCCTTCATTGGTTGCCAGTCAAAGACGGAATTGCTTTTAAAGCACTCTGTTTAACGCATAGATGTATCCATGGGAAGGCTCCCCAATAACTATGCGAAAAATATAAAAGCTCATAATCCCAATCGCGTTCTGCGATCCACCAATCAAAATCTACTCCAGATACCGAAAAGCCAATTACAAGTCCAAAGGAGACAGAAGATTTGCGATCCAAGGTCTCAGACTTTGGAACGCTTTACCAACCAGCCTTTGGTTGGAGAACCACTTAGCGTTCAGGAGAAAAGATCAAGACTCATCTCTTTTGATATCAAAGGAGACAGGAACATCAAGCGCCCAGAGGCGATTTAGTTTGCATGTGCTGCGCTATAGAAGTCTTCATTCATTCATTCAATGTAAATAGATCCCTCCATTATTCATATACTTACCGGTTCTGGTTTAAATGCTGGGGGTAACTTTTTTTTCTCCACCTCGGCCCAGTCAATCGTCTTGAAAAATGGATTCCCTCTGATGTCGCGTACCAGGCGTGCCCGTTCATCCTGGTCTCCACATAAGAGCTGTAAAGAAGAAAATATAAGATATGATGAGAAACACAGAGAGAACAATAATATGTGACCAATAGAACTCCTCATTGTAATCTGTGATTCTGACAGCGACTTATTTCAGCTTCCTTACTTTTGCCTGTAAGCCTGCCACTATGTCATGATTGGTTTATTTCTGTCATGTTACTTCATAAGAGGTTTTAAAGGAAAATTCTGATTTTTTTAAATCACAATAGAGTTCACAATGAATTGTTATGGAGAATGTAAAAAAAAAAGATCTTTCTGTTAATTCTGCAACTGCCATGATTTGTTCTTCCAGAGATGGGCGGTCCCATGGGAATTCTATTTGCTGTCTAAGGATTATCTCCAGGAATTGAAGGGCCCAGTTTTTTCCACAGTAACAGAGAGCAGAGCAGTTCAGTGTCCAGCAGCTATCCACTCTGGCTGCAGTGAACCAGCAGTCGGGGGGCAGTATGGTGTGCATTTCATTCGGGGGCAGTATGGTGTGCATTTCAGCTGCCTTTTTGTCTACAAACTTTATTTGAAGTGCACAAAGTGACACTTCATTCATGTCACTTTACAGCAGTGCGGTGTGCTATGGTGACATGTGATCCAGCTCGGAATGCTGCAATAAAGTTCAGAATGTATGCATTTTATTGCAGATAGATGCAACTCAGCTCCAAGCTGCATTGTAGTGTGAGCCGTGACTGCCATTCTTTCAATGCAGAAAAACACCAGTCGCCGCACTATGTGTGAAATGTCCCAAATTTTCTGTATGCGCAGTTGGATTTCCAAAGGAATCGTATAGAGCAGGGGGTGCCCAACCTTTTGAAGAGCGAGGGCCACTAAGCAACTTGGTAACCAGTCGCGGGCCACATTGAGTAGAGTGGAGGGATGACAGGTCACGGCTACTCTATAGGCCCTCAGATCTGCTCAGATGGAAGGGGGCAAATTCCTTTCTGTTTTTCGGATTCGAGGTAGGTGGGCGTAAATGGACATTTGTCGCTCTATAGAGGTGAATTGAGGGTCCTATTTGGTCGGGCTGATCGCATGAAAAGGGCCTAAGACTGTAAGGCTGATGTGCTGCGGTTTACCCACACCATGGGTGCAGTGTAGGGCACCTGTGTCTATCCTGCGGGTTAGCTGAACTTTACCATAGACATCGCCTGTGGCAAAAGCCAGCACTGTAGAGGAAGCATCAGCTTATGGGGCTTTGCTCCACAGCCGCTTTCTCCTCTACCACCAGCTTCATTCACAACACTGATGCTGTGGTATGGCGGGTCAGCAACCTGCAATCTAGGCTTGCCAACCCACCATTCCAGAGCAAGAGGTCCCGGGCCACTGGTTGGCCACCCCTGATATAGAGCATGAAGTCACATCATAAACAACCTCTGCAATGTATTATTCAGAGAACCAAGGGCTGCTGCTTTTCTTACCCATCCTCTGTGATAGGATTTTCAGTTTTGGTGGTGTAATGTCTAAGACCCTTCCACTGCTAAAGGCTGCTGCTTTCCTTTTGACGACACTGAGACTGCTCAGGGGGATAAGTAAAGGCAGATCCTTCCACTAAGCAGTCAGTGTGCTGAAAGTATTGCTATGAGCCACATGAATGTGTGTCAGGAACAATGTATAGTTGTGTGTTCTGAATGCCTAACATGGTCTATATAACCTGAAAAGAGTTTTGTGTGTAAAGAGAAGGCAAAGCTCTGCATATACTTACCGCAACTAAGACACTATGGAGATCAGAGTCCATATATTCTGGATCATTGGGGGTCATGATATTCTTCCACGCGTCCTTTCTTCCGTCCTGTATATCATTATTCAATGGATGCTTGCCCAGCGCCATCTCATACACTATCACTCCCAAGGAGAAATAGTCCGCTGTGGTAGTGTACGGCAAATCATCACCGACCTGTAGAAACGTAAGAGGAGAAAAAAGGATGTTAACATTCCTAGGCCAGGTAGAGGACACAGATGACTCCATGCAAGATTACTACTGCAACAACACATCATCAGTAGGGTAAAACTAACCAGTCTCATGACGGTCTAACCCCAGTGGAGGAATTCTCCATTTAATGAAAGGGGAACCCCTTTATGTCTTCTCTACATCCCATAATAAACATTACAATTCTAATACTAGGATATCAGGAATCTTACCTCTGGGGCCATGTACATTCTTGTACCCGCATATCCTGTGATCTTTGTGTAATTAAAGACGTCGATCTGTGACAAGCCAAAGTCTGCAATCCTTATGTGTCCCTCGCTGTCCAGTAGAATGTTCTCTGGTTTGAGATCTCTGTGAAAAAAAGAAGTGAACTGTTAGCTCGGCATATCCCACATTATATTAAAGAGAGAAAAGATACATGTATACAAAGAAGAATGAAGATTGATGGGTGGACATTGGCTTCTTGTATAACTGACCACAGGAAGATCTTTGTTCTGGGGTTTCCAGCTCCGCCCACCTGCTATATTCATAAGGACTAAAACATTTTTTTCTGCTAGAAAATTACTTAAACCCCCCAAACATTATATATATTTTTTCTAACACCCTAGAGAATAAAATGGCGGTCATTGCAATACTTTTTGTCACACCGTATTTGCACAGCAGTCTTTCAAGCGCACTTTTTTTGGAAAAAAAATCACTTTTTTTTAATTAAATAAGACAAC
The DNA here is from genome assembly GCA_029574335.1 of Rana kukunoris. Lineage (NCBI taxonomy): Eukaryota > Metazoa > Chordata > Amphibia > Anura > Ranidae > Rana > Rana kukunoris. The sequence goes on along the minus strand of JAJQKJ010002290.1, from coordinate 234,020 downwards.
AATAACTTTGGCCCAATTTTTTTATATATTGTGAAAGATAATGTTAGGCTGAGTAAAATGATACCCAACATGTCACGCTTAAAAATTGCGCCCGCTCGTGGCATGGCGTCAACTTTTACCCTTAAAAATTTCGATAGGCGACGTTTAAAAAATTCTATAGGTTGCATCTTTTGAGCTACAGAGGAGGTCTAGGGCTAGAATTATTGCTCTCGCTCTAAAAATCGCGGTGATACCTCACTTGTGTAGTTTGAACACCGTTTTCATATGCGGGCGCTATTTACGTATGCTTCTGCGCGCGAGCTCGTCGGGACGGGGGGCTTTAAAAACTGTTTTTTTTCGTTTTCTTATTTATTTTATTATTTTTTTACACTGAAAAAAATAATAATTTTAATCACTTTTATTCCTATGACAAGGAATGTAAACATCTCTTGTAATAGAAAAAAGCACAAAAAAAAGCATCCTCTTAAATATGAGATGTGGGGTCAAAAAGACCTCAGATCTCATATTTAGACTTAAATGCAAAAAAAAAAAAAATTGTAATTTATTTCAAATGACGCATGGGTGTGACTGATGTTTTGACGTCACTTCCGCCCAGCAGAGCTATGGGGACAGGTGGGGGCCATCTTGCCCTCACTCGCATCCCCCACACAGACCCGATTGTCTCCCGCCACCGATAACGGTGATCTTGCGGAGACCGCCGTTATCGTTTACAGGACCGCTCACTGAAAAGATGGATATTTCGGTTGTGGCAGCAGCTACTGCCGTTACCGAGAAAATCCATCTTTAAAAAGAGGACGTATATATATACAGTGAGGGGTCCTTAAGTGGTTAAGTGGAATATGACACGAGCAGGGAGACTTCTTCAGCAGATGGAAGGAGACTTTACAGGAGGCAACACAACTGAAAAGTCTTCCTGATTCATCAAGTAATAGCAGAAGCCAAGGGGTGATTGTTAGTCAGCTAATCCAATACTTACCTATGGATGACCCCACCATCATGCAGGGATTGCAGGCCACAGATGATCTCGGCAGTGAGATGTCTGAAGGAGAAAGAAAAATATGAATTAGTAATCAAAATCATTACAGACCAATAAAAAGTAAAGATGAGGGGACTTCCCCCTATAGTACATAGGGGTGTGGTTGGACGGGGCTCAGTGGGAGGGGCCTGACTGTTTTTAGTGGTCAGCCACCCCTAACTCCATCACAACCCTGTCATTGGACTTACCTTATGGTGTTGACTTTAAGTGGGGCTGAAGCTTCTATCAGTTTCCGAAGATCTCCTCCGTTCAGGATTTCCATGACGAGGAACAGATGAGTCTGTGTGAAAATAAGAGATAAAGGTTACATTAGAGACAATAAGATTCCATTTTGTGGGGGAATATAGGAAGGCACACACACCGGCAGACCCTGCAATGTGGAATCTTCCATTGAGAGAAGAGGAAATACATAGGCCGCCATGACTGGACTATCCTGATCACAATACTAGTCTTTTCTGGTTATTAGGGCGATCCAGTCACTTCATTACTTTGGTCACCATTCTGGAAGTCTCATATAGATGAGGTGGCCTGACTTCTCCAGTCCTCCTACAGGCAGGCTGGTTCTGGCTCAGTGACTTTAATGTTTGAGGCCAGAAGCAGCCAGGCAACTAGTAATTTCAAAAGTAGGTCAGCAATGGCAGCCTCTGAAAATTGGTTTCCATAAAGAAAACCTCTACTCTGTACAGATTACTCCACCAACCTCCAGCCCTGTAGGAGGCGCTCTAGAGTTCTGCTCTTACCTATACTGCTTCCCCGACTACAGCCAGAGCCCTCAGAAAAATCTGGTGTGGATACAAGTGGGGCTCCCCGCTGCCTCTCACAGTTTGGCACTTACTGCCTGTCATTGGGGAAGGGGGATGCTTAACCTTCTATATGTTTTGACTCCCAATAATGTTGTAATTTGAATCATTATTTTAGAGGGTCTGGAGCAGTAGGGGGCACAGTACAGGAATAGGATAAAGACATTGGAAGATAAAGACTTACATCTGTCTGGAATGTTCCGTACAGCTTAGTGACATAGGGGTTGTTCCTGAACATTTGTAGTACGTCACGCTCTGCAAGAATTTCCTTGGATTTACATTGCAGTAGTTTTCTTTTTTTAATGATCTTAACGGCCAGCTTTTGTTGAAGGGCCTCATGAGAGGCCAAAACCACCTTCCCAAAGGACCCCTCTCCAAGTACTGCATGGAAAGTTAATTGTTGTAACGATTGTTTGTAGAATCCTTCCTCCGTGGCACTGCTGGTTGTGATCGGTCCATGTTTCTTCTTTGTTTCTTTAGTCTTGCCATTATTTTTTTCTGGAAAAAGAGAAAAATATAAAAAAACAATTATTTTTAATTCCTGCTATTTACACTTCATTTAATGATGTTCCACAGAATCTGTGGACATGTAAATGCTTTTGATTTTACATATCTAAATGAATATCATTGGCTACATTACATAAGCAGGCTGTGCTTCCTTAGTATGTTTGTGATTTACTCTTCCTCCCTCTCATTGTAATCCCATCATTCTGCTTATCCTAATTAATAATCATTCCAATATTCTATATTGGTTTTATCTCAGCAGTTGATACAACAAGGGGGCCACCTGAACTCTAGTGATGATCTATAGGTAGAAATCTATATAGCGATCTCATTAAAATGATATAATTGAACAATAGAGTGGGGGGTCTGCAGGAACAGGGGGATGCGGTCTGTGGGCAGTTATGTTCTGGATATGATAAAACAGAAGGAATCTTCTTCTGCTCCTGCAGCCCCCATACAGAGCCCAGAACACGTCTTTCCACATGACTACTCCCAGTGACAATGATGGGGGTAGTAGCTTTGTCAGCCTGCCATGTGCAATCCTTTCGTTTGCAATTAGGTTGCCTGTCAGATCTGTGCATCTCCTTCACACCTGACACCTTTAAATCTGATTGGCTGCCCAACGCTCAACTGAAGAGTCAGCCAACTGACATATTCTGCTGCTAATTGCAAGTCATTGTCTCAGTAATCTCCCTCATGGGGACTTGCCAGGGGTTCTAACACCTCCCTTCTCTATGTAGTGATCCTTCTAGTTGTGCGTGTATATGTATATATATGTGTGTGTGTGTGTGTGTGTATATATATATATAGAGAGAGAGAGATGTGTGTATATATACAGTGGAACCTCGGCTTGCGAGTAACGCGGTTAACGAGCGTTTCGCAATACAAGCACTGCATTTTAACCACTTAAGCCCCAAGCCTGTTTTTCAGACTAGAAAATTACTTGGAACCCCAAACAGTATACTTTTTTCTAACATCCTAGAGAATAAAATGGTGATCATTGCAATACTTTTTGTCACACCGTATTTGCGCAGCGGTCTTACAAGCGCACTTTTCTTCAAAAAAAATCACTTTTTTTAATTAAAAAAATAAGATAACAGTAAAGTCAGCCCAATTGTTTTATATTGTGAAAGATAATGTTACGCCGAGTAAATTGATACCCAACATGTCGCGCTTCAAAATTGCACCTGTTTGTGGAATGGCGTCAGACTTTTACCCTTAAAAATCTCCATAGGCGACGTTTAAAAAATTCTACAGGTTGCATGTTTTGAGTTACAGAGGAATTACCACGTGTTTTCATATGCAGGCGCTGCTCACGTATGCGTTCGCTTCTGCACGCGAGCTCGTCAGGACGGGGCACTTTAAAAAAAAAATATTATTATTTATTTTACTAGATTATATTTATTTTTACACTGATTTAAAAAAAAAAAAATTGGGTCACTTTTATTCTTATTACAAGGAATGTGAACATCCCTTGTAATAGAAAAAATAATGACAGGTCCTCCTAAATATGAGATTTGGGGTCAAAAAGACCTCAGATCTCATATTTACACTAAAATGCAATAATACAAAAAATTGTCATTTGAAAAATTACAAAAAAAAAAATTGTCCCTTTAAGACGTATGAGCCGAAGTGACGTTTTGACGTTGATTCCGCCCTGCTAGGATATGGAGATGGGTGGCACTTTCCAGCACCCCCCCGCCTCTGGCCGTATGTGGTATTGCATCCCATTGAAGTCAATGCAGAACAAATTATTTTCATTTCCATTGACTTGAATGAGGAAACTCGCTTTGATATGCGAGTACTATGATTACTAGGATTATTTATGAGCATTCTACTGGAATGGATTATGCTCGTAATCCAAGGTTCCACTATATATATATATATATATATATATATATATATATATATTACAGTAAAACCTTGGATTGCGAGCAGAATTTGTTCCAGAAACATGCTTGTAATCCAAAGCACTTGTATATCAAAGCATTTTTTTTTTACAGGGTTTAAAAGGGAAGAGAGACACCTCTAAGTGTAGGGAAAGGTGGGAAATGTTGTACCTTCATTAAATGTAACCATATTGCTACACTTAGAGGCTCCTCTCTTCTTTTTTATACTCGGTTGTGACATGACGCTACTCTTATATCAAGACATTGCTTGCTTGTCTTGCAAAATGCGCTCAAACCAAAGTTTTACTGTGTATGTATGTATATATGTGTGTGTGTGTGTGTGTGTGTGTGTGTGTGTGTATACACACATATAGTCATATAGTATATATGTAGGAGACATACATTACAGTATATTGTATAGTTCTCTAATATAATTCCTACCAATGGCATTTTTCTTGGTTTTTGGTTGAATGGACGGCAATCTGGGTTGAGCCCCCCTACGCCCTCCATCTAATTTCCCACACACATCCCTTTTTGGGGGCTGTGTGGCTGGTAGGCAGTTTTCCTTTATGAATTCTGCCCTACCCTTTGCTCCAGTTGCTTTTGTAACTTTGGTTGGCTGTTTACGTGGCATTGTTTTGTTCCTTCCTTCGCCTTAGAACAACAAACAAAATGCTGAAATGTAGAGAATTCAAAAACACTGCTACTCTGTCGCCTCCTAGTGTTTGAATGAATTTCTGTCAGTTGGAAGCTCCTTTTATATGTTAGGGTGAGACAACAAAGTTGTCATAGCAACATGAGCTGAGCTATTCTTACAGTGGCACTGTGGCAGTTGGAAGGTCCTTTTATTGACATATCTGCATATCGTCATGGCAACAATGATGTCATAGCAGCATGAGCTGAGCTATTCTTACAGTGGCACTGTGGCAGTTGGAAGGTCCTTTTATTGACATATATGCATATCGTCATGGCAACAATGATGTCATAGCAACATGAGCTGAGCTATTCTTACAGTGGCACTGTGGCAGTTGGAAATTCAAATGTTCTGTCAAAACCATATTAACCCTTTCATGCCCGAGCCTTTTTCTAACACGTGTTGTTTACAAGTTAAAATACATTTTTTGCTTGAAAATTACTTAGAACCCCCAAACATTATATATATATTTTTAGCAGAGACCCCAGAGAATAAAATGGCGATCGTTGTAATATTTTCTATCACACGTTATTTGCACAGCAGTCTTTCAAACTCTTTTTTTGGGGGGGAGACACTTTCATTAATTAAAAAAAAATATGTAAAGTTAGCCCAATTTTTGTATAATGTGAAAGACGATGTTGTGTTTAGTAAATAATGTCTTTGTTTTTTTTGTTTTTGTTTTTTATCTTCACATTTCATCACTTTTTGATGCAAGTGCACCTTATTATTTGGGACTTATCCTGATATTTTTTATGAACACTATTTCCCCCAGTGCCACCAGTAATGGGGCACTATTTCCCCCAACGTCCCCAGTAATGTTACACTATTTCCCCCAATGCCACTAATAATGGAGCAATATCTCTCCCAATCCAATGACACCAGTAATAGGGCACTATTCCTCCCAATGACACCAGTAATGGGGCACTATTTCCCCCAATGACACCAGCAATTGGGGCACTATTTCCCCCCTAATGACGCCAGTAATGGGGCATTATTTCTCCTAATGACACCTGTAATGGGGCACTATTTCTACCGATGACACCTGTAATTGGGCACTATTTCTACCGATGACACCGGTAATGGGGGCACTATTTCTCATGATGACACCAGTAATGGGGCACTACTTTTTACTATGCAAAGACACCAGTAATGGGGCACTATTTTCCCCCAACGTCCCCAGCAATGGGACACTATTGGCCCACCCTTTGAAGCTATAATGGCTTCAACTCTTCTGGGAAGGCTGTCCACAAGGTTTAGGAGTGTGTCTATGGGAATGTTTGACCATTCTTCCAGAAAAGGATTTTGTGAGCTCAGGCACTGATGTTGGACGAGAAGGCCTGCTTTACAGTTTCCTCTCTAATTTATCCAAAAGGTGTTCTATAGGGTTGAGGTCAGGACTTTGTGCAGGCCAATCAAAGCCAGCAGCTACACATACTGCAGCTGCTGGATTTTAATAAATGGACACTTACCTGTCCTGCTGTCCCTCGATGTCGGCAGTAAGGTTCCCGGCGTGAAGCCGAAAGGCTACACTGCCACCGCCATTGCTGGTAAGGGATCCTGGCAGCGTAGCTATTCGGCTTCCAGTCGGGAACCCTACTGCTTATGTGCGAGGCCCCTCTCCTCTCTTCTCTTAGCCCGGCGGCCAGGGGAGGAGGAGGGAGCCCCACGGTGATGCCACGGCCGGATTCCCAGAAGTGGGAAAGGATACCTGTCAAAGACAGGTATCCCGTCCCCCCTTCCCCCCCGAAAGGTGTCAATTGTGGCACCGGAGGGGGGAGGAATCCGATGAGCGGAAGTTCCACTTTAGGGTGAAGCTTCACTTTAACCCCAAACTTGCTCATCCATGTGGTATGGTGTTGATAGTGTGTGTTGCTATAGGTAGGATGGGCTACTTTGATATGTCAGGTGAAGGGTGCAGTGGATAGTAAAGGTTGTTGTAGGTAGGGTGGGTTAAATTTAGGCCCCTTCCACAGTTAATGCAATGTGCCTACACCCTCTTTTCACTGTGGCATACACAGCCCACTGTGTTACCACTCTCTTTAAGCCACCCAAATGTATCCAAGTTTTTTTTACAATCCTATTGTCTATATAGTGTATATGTAAGGGATGTCAAAATCGGGCACCCCATAAAAAAAGGATTATAGTTCTGTCATGGAGAAAGTTAATGGCATTTCTATTAAATCACCATTAGATGGCAGCATAGAGTGAAAAGCCTGAATGACCGAAAGCACATTCTAATGCAGGGGTGTCAAACTCATCATGGGTGGCATTGGCATTATGATTCCCCGGTTGTATCTGTAAGATTAGATGTCCAGTGCATCGCCTCCCCTTACATTAGATGTCAAGCCACTTCACCATCAGAAGTTGAGTCCCCCACTCAGGGCCGCCATCCCAATTTTTGGGGCCCTTTACACAGCTTTAGGCAGGGCCTCCCTAGAGTAGAAAAAGGGGGGAGCATCCGGGTCCCTGGAGACCATCAGGCCTCTTATAGGTGTAATTCCTGTAACCCCCCACTCTTCCTTACATCACAGTGCACCCCCTTTCCTTATGCTGCTGCTGGGAAGAAGCTGGATGTATTGCTTTAAAGCAGAAAGTAACGGTCTGGAGGAGGACCAGGAGAGGGCTGGAGATCTCCTGCAGCTGCAGGAGAGGTGTGAGGGCCACATGAAATGGCCTGGAAGGCCGGATTCAGCCCGTGGGCATTGTGTTTGACACCTGTGTTCTAATGGGACCTTTGGAGTGGAACCAAAAGACTGACCATTGTTTCTGGTGGGAACACAATAGCAGTTGCTACCCAGTCAGAAGGTCATGTGTTTGTGTCATTGCAGGTAAGAGGGAGCATATTTAAGGCTATAAATAGGGTGAAAGTGATTGAATTTACATCCCTGTGATCAGTAAAGGCTGCTGTGTCATTAATTAACATTTCAACCCATGTTTTTTGCGTACATTATTCCTCTATATGTGAATGTTGTTAGAGATACATACCACCCAACTTTTCAACTTCAGAATGAGGGACAAATGAGCATACCTCCCAACAAAGTTGTTGACCGGGGGGGTCCGCAGATCAAAGTTGTTGCGCGGGGAGCAGTCCACGGCGTTGTTGAGCGGGGGGGATTTACCGCGAATCGCGAGGGGGCGCGGAATCGGGACCGTGGGATTTCCGCAAATCATGGGACAATCCTGCGAAATCCGGGACGGTTGGGATGTATGGCAGATATAGATGTGTATTATTATATATGAACACAATAGAGATTGCTACCCAGCCTATCAGTCTGAAGGTCATGTGTTTGTCATTGCAGACATTTTTTAATAAAACACTTCTGGTTTCACCCGGCGCGCTCCCTTCGCACATTGGAATTATTGACCATACTTTCAACAGATGAGCAACATATACTACAAACAAAAATGCAGCGCGCCAGAAAAGTGTTCGGGTTTGGCTTCAAAAGAAGGTGGCATCCCTAGCCAGGACACCCTTAGGAAGATGCAATGTAAATTGGCAGCCTCCCAGACTTCTATAGGCAGACAGCTATACAGGTGAAGGCCTCCAGCCGGACACCACTTCTGTATAGGTAGGACGCTGTCTCCTATGGCAACAATCTTGTAGAAGCATTCCCCACCCCCAGACCTGACCCCTATATACCCCTGACCTATACACACTGCATATAATATACTCCTGACCTCTATATACCCCTGACCTCTACACACTGCATATTATATACTCCTGACCTCTATATACCCCTGACCTATACACACTGCATATTATATACTCCTGACCTCCATATACCCCTGACCTATACACACTGCATATTATATACTCCTGACCTCCATATACCCCTGACCTATACACACTGCATATTATATACTTCTGACCTCCATATACCCCTGACCTATACACACTGCATATTATATACTCCTGAACTTCCTATATACCCCTGACCTATACACACTGCATATTATATACTCCTGACCTCTATATACCCCTGACCTATACACACTGCATATTATATACTCCTGACCTCTATATACCCCGGACCTATACACACTGCATATAATATACTCCTGACCTCTATATACCCCTGACCTCTACACACTGCATATTATATACTCCTGACCTCTATATACCCCTGACCTATACACACTGCATATTATATACTCCTGACCTCTATATACCCCGGACCTATACACACTGCATATAATATACTCCTGACCTCTATATACCCCTGACCTCTACACACTGCATATTATATACTCCTGACCTCTATATACCCCTGACCTATACACACTGCATATTATATACTCCTGACCTCCATATACCCCTGACCTATACACACTGCATATTATATACTCCTGACCTCCATATACCCCTGACCTATACACACTGCATATTATATACTCCTGACCTCCCATATACCCCTGACCTATACACACTGCATATTATATACTCCTGACCTCCAATATACCCCTGACCTATACGCACTGCATATTATATACTCCTGACCTCCATATACCCCTGACCTATACACACTGCATATTATATATTCATGTCTTCCATATACCCCTGACCTATACACACTGCATATTATATACTCCTGACCTCTATATACCCCTGACCTATACACACTGCATATTATATACTCCTGACCTCTATATTCCCCTGACCTATACATACTGCATATTTTATACTCCTGACCTCTATATACCCCTGACCTATACACACTGCATATTATATACTCCTGACCTCTATATACCCCTGACCTATACACACTGCATATTATATACTCCTGACCTCTATATACCCCTGACCTATACACACTGCATATTATATACTCCTGACCTCTATATACCCCTGACCTATACATATTATATACTCCTGACCTCTATATACCCCTGACCTATACACACTGCATATTATATACTCCTGACATCGGAACGAGGTGAGAGGAACTTACCTGGTCCACGCCGAACGAGATTACATCTTGCCTGTCGTGTCTTCCGGGTATCGCCGCTCCAGCGCTGTGATTGGCTGGATCGGCGATGTCACTCCCACACATGCGCGCGGGAGTTTTTAATTCGGCAAGGTCCGGCGGCTGCCGGTCCTTTTAGCCGAGAATCCCCCCTGCGCATGCGCCGCTGCAATCAGCGGCGCATTGCGAGGGGAATATCTTCTAAACCGCACAGGTTTAGGAGATATTCTTACCTACAGGTAAGCCTTATTTTAGGTTTAACTGTAGGTAAAAATTTAAAAAAAAAAGGTTATTCAGTTATATAATTGTAGCACCATGCTCCCATTAAGTAGGCGCTAGGTGTTAAATTTTAGTTGCCGGAGCTGTAGTTTGGCTCAGAATAATTATTCTAAATTGTTGGTTCTGTTTCAGTTTAGCTAGGTTGCACAAGTTTCCCCTTGACGGTGGGTATCGCTGTTGCCGCAGGTCAAGGTTGGAAAGGCAACAGTCTCGACTGTCTCATATGAGGTATAGACAGTCCTATGATTTTAGTGAAAAATAGACAGTTATGAAGTGTGAGATTTATTTGAGAACCTGATATCTATATGTTGCATAATTACTTAACAGAATTCATATTTGTGAGTAGTGGCGGTGCGTCCATAGTGGGTGCAGGAGCGCTGCCCCCTCTCTCCTGCACCCTTCAATCTATTGTCGCCACTGCCGCCCAATATTCAGGTGTCCGGCCTCTTGTCGAGCGCTGGCCATCTGAATTACAGTGGTGGGGGTGTTTTGGAAGTGCCTGATTGGAGCCATAGGCTTCCTGGTTAGAGCCTATGGGCTGTAATAGGCTTCCAAATTCTTAAGCAGTGGGCGCACTGCTGTGCATTCGCTGCTTATGTTGTGCTGTGTTAGGGAATCGATTTCCTAACACTGACCCGCCTCTGACAATTAGGTGCACCGGGTCTGGTTACTGGTCACCTGATTGGCTGAAGCGACAGGCGCTGTGATTGGACACCTAGGCATCGAATCATAGCAGAGATGACATGAAGAGGACAAGAGAGGACATCAAGGACTCAGAGGGAGCGTGGAGGACGGCACTAAACCGAAAAAGGTAAGTCCGGGGGGGGGGGGCAAACTGGCGGCAATTGATGGGGCAAACTGGCGGCAATTGATGGGGCAAAGTGGCGGCAATTGATGGGGCAAACTGGCGGCAATTGATGGGGCAAACTGGCATCATTTGATGGGGCAAACTGGCATCATTTGATGGGGCAAACTGGCATCATTTGATGGGGCAAACTGGCATCATTTGATGGGGCAAACTGGCATCATTTGATGGGGCAAACTGGCGGCAATTGATTGGGCAAACTGGCATCATTTGATGGGGAAAACTGGCGGCAATTGATGGGGCAAACTGGCGGCAATTGATGGGGCAAACTGGCGGCAATTGATGGGGCAAACTGGCGGCATTTGATGGGGCAAACTGGCGGCATTTGATGGGGCAAACTGGCATCATTTGATGGGGCAAACTGGCATCATTTGATGGGGCAAACTGGCGGCAATTGATGGGGCAAACTGGCATCATTTGATGGGGCAAACTGGCGGCAATTGATGGGGCAAACTGGCATCATTTGATGGGGCAAACTGGCGGCAATTGATGGGGCAAACTGGCGGCATTTGATGGGGCAAACTGGCAGTTGATGGGGCAAATGGCGGCAATTGATGGGGCAAACTGGCGGCAATTGATGGGGCAAACTGGCATCATTTGATGGGGCAAACTGGCGGCAATTTGGGGCAAAGGGGCAAACTGGCGGCATTGATGGGGCAAACTGGCAATTGATGGGGCATGGCGGCAATTGATGGGGCAAACTGGCGGCAATTGATGGGGCATGGCGGCAATTGATGGGGCAAACTGGCGGCAATTGATGGGGCAAACTGGCGGCAATTGATGGGGCAAACTGGCGGCAATTGATGGGGCAAACTGGCGGCAATTGATGGGGCAAACTGGCGGCAATTGATGGGGCAAACTGGCGGCAATTGATGGGGCAAACTGGCAATTGATGGGGCAAACTGGCGGCAATTGATGGGGCAAACTGGCGGCAATTGATGGGGCAAACTGGCGGCAATTGATGGGGCAAACTGGCGGCAATTGATGGGGCAAACTGGCGGCAATTGATGGGGCAAACTGGCGGAAATTGATGGGGCAAACTGGCGGCAATTGATGGGGCAAACTGGCGGCAATTGATGGGGCAAACTGGCGGAAATTGATGGGGCAAACTGGCGGAAATTGATGGGGCAAACTGGCGGAAATTGATGGGGCAAACTGGCGGCAATTGATGGGGCAAACTGGCGGAAATTGATGGGGCAAACTGGCGGAAATTGATGGGGCAAACTGGCGGCAATTGATGGGGCAAACTGGCGGAAATTGATGGGGCAAACTGGCGGAAATTGATGGGGCAAACTGGCGGAAATTGATGGGGCAAACTGGCGGAAATTGATGGGGCAAACTGGCGGAAATTGATGGGGCAAACTGGCGGAAATTGATGGGGCAAACTGGCGGAAATTGATGGGGCAAACTGGCGGACTGGCGGCAATTGATGGGGCAAACTGGCGGAAATTGATGGGGCAAACTGGCGGCAATTGATGGGGCAAACTGGCAAATTGATGGGGCAAACTGGCGGCAAATTGATGGGGCAAACTGGCGGCAATTGATGGGGCAAACTGGCGGCAATTGATGGGGCAAACTGGCGGCAATTGATGGGGCAAACTGGCGGCAATTGATGGGGCAAACTGGCGGCAATTGATGGGGCAAACTGGCGGCAATTGATGGGGCAAACTGGCGGCAATTGATGGGGCAAACTGGCGGCAATTGATGGGGCAAACTGGCGGCAATTGATGGGGCAAACTGGCGGCAATTGATGGGGCAAACTGGCGGCAATTGATGGGGCAAACTGGCGGCAATTGATGGGGCAAACTGGCGGCAATTGATGGGGCAAACTGGCGGCAATTGATGGGGCAAACTGGCGGCAATTGATGGGGCAAACTGGCGGCAATTGATGGGGCAAACTGGCGGCAATTGATGGGGCAAACTGGCGGCAATTGATGGGGCAAACTGGCGGCAATTGATGGGGCAAACTGGCGGAAATTGATGGGGCAAACTGGCGGCAATTGATGGGGCAAACTGGCGGAAATTGATGGGGCAAACTGGCGGAAATTGATGGGGCAAACTGGCGGAAATTGATGGGGCAAACTGGCGGCAATTGATGGGGCAAACTGGCGGCAATTGATGGGGCAAACTGGCGGCAATTGATGGGGCAAACTGGCGGCAATTGATGGGGCAAACTGGCGGAAATTGATGGGGCAAACTGGCGGAAATTGATGGGGCAAACTGGCGGAAATTGATGGGGCAAACTGGCGGAAATTGATGGGGCAAACTGGCGGAAATTGATGGGGCAAACTGGCGGAAATTGATGGGGCAAACTGGCGGAAATTGATGGGGCAAACTGGCGGAAATTGATGGGGCAAACTGGCGGAAATTGATGGGGCAAACTGGCGGAAATTGATGGGGCAAACTGGCGGAAATTGATGGGGCAAACTGGCGGAAATTGATGGGGCAAACTGGCGGAAATTGATGGGGCAAACTGGCGGAAATTGATGGGGCAAACTGGCGGAAATTGATGGGGCAAACTGGCGGAAATTGATGGGGCAAACTGGCGGAAATTGATGGGGCAAACTGGCGGAAATTGATGGGGCAAACTGGCGGCAATTGATGGGGCAAACTGGCGGCAATTGATGGGGCAAACTGGCGGCAAATTGATGGGGCAAACTGGCGGCAATTGATGGGGCAAACTGGCGGCAATTGATGGGGCAAACTGGCGGAAATTGATGGGGCAAACTGGCGGAAATTGATGGGGCAAACTGGCGGAAATTGATGGGGCAAACTGGCGGAAATTGATGGGGCAAACTGGCGGAAATTGATGGGGCAAACTGGCGGAAATTGATGGGGCAAACTGGCGGAAATTGATGGGGCAAACTGGCGGAAATTGATGGGGCAAACTGGCGGAAATTGATGGGGCAAACTGGCGGAAATTGATGGGGCAAACTGGCGGAAATTGATGGGGCAAACTGGCGGAAATTGATGGGGCAAACTGGCGGAAATTGATGGGGCAAACTGGCAATTGATGGGGCAAACTGGCAAATTGATGGGGCAAACTGGCGGCAATTGATGGGGCAAACTGGCGGAAATTGATGGGGCAAACTGGCATTATTTGATGGGGCAAACTGGCGGCAATTGATGGGGCAAACTGGCGGAAATTGATGGGGCAAACTGGCGGAAATTGATGGGGCAAACTGGCGGAAATTGATGGGGCAAACTGGCGGAAATTGATGGGGCAAACTGGCGGAAATTGATGGGGCAAACTGGCGGAAATTGATGGGGCAAACTGGCGGAAATTGATGGGGCAAACTGGCATTATTTGATGGGGCAAACTGGCATTATTTGATGGGGCAAACTGGCGGCAATTGATGGGGCAAACTGGCGGCAATTGATGGGGCAAACTGGCGGCAATTGATGGGGCAAACTGGCGGCAATTGATGGGCACAGTAACTGCATTTAATGGGGACAGTGGCTGTGTACATTAGATACTCATGACTTCTGCAATCTGCAAGTTATATTCTCCTGTCTTCTGCACTATGTACATTAGATACTCCTGGCCTTTGCACTCTGTACATTATGTACCTCTGCACTCTGTATATTCAAGACTCCTGACCTTTTTACTCTATACATTAAATACTCCTGACCTCTGCTTTCTGTTTGCCAGTAATAATGACACGCTCTTGACCAATGTGTCCCTTTATATTTACAGCTGTTGGTTGCCAACTTGAATGAATTCTTTGTTAAGGTAAGCTCAGAAAAAGTATCAACTCTTTGGATTCTGTATATGTATATAATGGAATTTTTTATAATGTACTGAGATTTATGTGTGTGTCTCCAACTTTTTGTTTTTATATCTTGGCGATTTTGTTAAAACAAGCATAACTTATATCAATTAAAATAATATACCATTCATATATCTATTATGTTTTAAAAAAGAGCATATAAATAAAAAAGCTTAAACTGGTGACTGGGTCTCTGTAACCGATTACCGACTGGCTTACACAGATACAGTATATGGGCCAGATTCAGGAAAGAAATAAGCCGACTTATTTCAGCGTCTGGCCCTCCTATCTATGCGCCTGATTCATCGAATCAGTTAGGCATAGATTTCCATAAGATCCAACAGGCATAGGTCTCTTACGCCGTTGAATCTTATTTTCATATTTTAGGCTGGACGCTAGGTGGCGTTCCCATCTAAAATATGTAAATATGTATCTCCTTACGTCGTTTATGTAAGACTTACGCATGGCCTAAAGTTATCCCTGCTATAGCTCGTGCAGCCAATGTTAAGTATGGACGTCGGAGCCGACGTAATTTGTGTACGTCCATTCACAATTGAGATGGCCGTCATTTACGCTGACGTCGCTTTCATTGACAAGTAGCGACGTGATTTGGAGCATGCGCACTGGGAACCAATCAGTGCCGGCGCATGCGCAGTTCGTTCGGCGCGGGGTCGCGCTTCATTTAAATGATACACGCCCCCTACCCGCCAAATTTGAATTTGGCCGGGTGATTTATGCTACGCCGCCTCAACTTTACAGGCAAGTGCTTTATGAAGAAAGCTCTATTTGTGGGTAAAAAAGGACATCAATTTTGTTTGGGTACAACATCGCATGACCACACAATTGTCAGTTAAAAATGGCGCTGTGCCAAATTGTAAAAAATGCTCTGGTCAGAAATGGGGTAAAATCTTCCAGGTTGGAAGTGGTTAAAAAGAAGGAACTCCAGAAATGAGATTAGGTTTACCACCTACATTGAACCAGCTTGGCCCAAACAGAATATCTAGATGCCTATGCATGGTCGATGGTGAAGCTGAAAATTATTCTGGTAGGCTATGCTACATACACTAAGCGGCACCCTCTTCAGCCTCTATGCCACATACAGCAAGGTATTTGTTATATTCAGTGACGGCTGGTGCTGCAAATTTTTGGGGGCGCAAACGGGAAAAAAAAACAATTGCAGCCTCACTGTGCCCATAAAATGCAGCCACTGGGCCCATCAAATGCAGCCACTGTGTCATGCTATCAAAAACATAGCCTCTGTGCCATCAATTGTCACCACTGCCATGCCATCAAAAACATAGCCACTGTGCCATCAAACGCAGCCACTGTGCCATCAAACGCAGCCACTGTGCCATCAAACGCAGCCACTGTGCCATCAAACGCAGCCACTGTGCCATCAATTGTCACCACTGTGCCATGCCATCAAACGCAGCCACTGTGCCATCAAACGCAGCCACTGTGCCATCAATTGTCACCACTGTGCCATGCCATCAAACGCAGCCACTGTGCCATCAATTGTTACCACTGTGCCATGCCATCAAACGCAGCCACTGTGCCATCAATTGTCACCACTGTGCCATGCCATCAAACGCAGCCACTGTGCCATCAATTTTCACCACTGTGCCATACTATCAAACACAGCCACTGTGCCCACCATTTGTCGCCACTGTGCCAATTGTCACCACTGTGCCAATTGTTGCCACTGTGCCCATTGTCGCCACTGTGCCATGCCATCAAACGCAGCCACTGTGCCATGCCATCAAACGCTGCCACTGTGCCATCAATTTTCACCACTGTGCCATCAATTTTCACCACTGTGCCATGCCATCAAACACAGCCACGGTGCTATCAATTGTCACCACTTTGCCATGCCATCAAACACAGCCACTGTGCCCACCAATTGTCACCACTGTGCCCACCAATTGTTGCCACTGTGCCAATTGTCACCACTGTGCCCTGTGAAATGCCCCTGCCCGGCACTTAACTTTCTGGGGGTTAGCTATCCTCCTTCCACGTCCCTCGATGTCTGTCTTCCCCCCCACCCTCGATGACCCTTCAGCCAATCGGGTTACCGGTAACCAGAACCGGTGAACCTGATTGGCTGAGACGACTGTCAGTCTTATCTAAGGAACGCACCCCCTGTACGTCCCTTGGATATGCTTTCCAAGTACAGCCCTCAGGCTGTATTCGGCTTCCGGAAACTTATCAGAGCCGATGGCTCTGGTAGGCACTTCCACACAGCCAACTAGCTGCCTTTATTCAGTAGGCCGGTGCTCACCATCTGGCCATCTGAACAGTCAGCGTCAACAATATACAATGTGCAATATGCAATGCATGAATCTGTTATTGTAATCAGTGGCGGTGCGAGAGCCAGAGGGGGCGGCGCTCCAGCGCCCTCTATGGACACACCACTGGTTGTATTCCTGAAATCTGTCAGTGTCAAATTTGAGCCTTCCTATTGGCCATGTAATATAATGACTGGGTGATGGAGGGATGTAGCAGACAACTTGAGTCAGCTACAGGAGGTATTAGGAGGCGGGCTGCAGCACATCCCAGCCAATGGGTGTGCTGGCACCGTTATTGGCCATGTGCATGGAGCTGCTGTAGAGCCCCATTACTGTCAGGTGAGGAAGAACAGTGCTACAAAAATTTCTGACGGTACAAGAATCTGTATGCAGCAATGTCTCTCTCTGAAGTCTGACAGCTGCACTTCCTTCAACCAGCCACATGCCTGCTGAGCTCTGCAGCCTCACGTGATCCTATGGAAGTCTGTATGAGTCTATGACAAGCCTTGATCTACTTTTATTTAGTGAGTGCATTTTAATTGTCCTTGTGAGTGTGAGTACTTTATTAACCACTTGCTGACCAGCGCACGCACTTTTACATCGGCAGAATGGCACGGACAGGCAAATGGGAGTACAGGTACATCCCTTTTAAATTTTCCGCCGTGAGGGCATGCGAGTGCCACCAATGGTGTGCGCTCCCCTGCCATAAACTCTGTGACCATGTCCACGGGACCTGTGGACTTGATGTCTGCTGGTGTCCCGTAACCGTGTCACGGAGCTGCAGAACGGGGGGGATGCTTGTGTAAACAACGGTGTCAGCTCGCTCTCATCTTGAGCAGTGATCCGTGTTGTGTCACAGTAAGCCCAGCCCCCACACAGTTAAGATCACTCCCTAGGACACACTTAACCCAGGACACATTTAACCCAGGACACACTTAACCCAGGGGCGGACTGACCATTCAGGCAGTGACCAAGGGCCCCATGCCACTAGGGGGCCTCATCGGGGTGGCCAGCCTCCGCAAAACTAGGGACAGAATGTAAAAAACTGTGTGTTTTTTTTTTTACATCTGTTCCTGAAATGCCTGACACTAAATCCTGAGATTATAGCTGCCCCGCCTCTGCACTGCCCCTTCAGCCAATAAGAACATGTTGTACACGCCCCCTTTCACAGCGTTGGCTATTTTGACACAGAAGCAGGAGATGCAGTGTCCGACTGCTAGAGGAGAGGGAGGCGGGGACAGCTTAAAGTGTGGGACGAACTGCTGCCTGAAAAGGTAAACTGACTGAGCTTTAGAAAATGGATTATTGTCAGTGGATTACCCCGGAGAGCAGAGAGGGAGGGGGATGTGTTACCTCTAGCATGGCTCTTCCTGTCTCTGACTATTAGATCGATTTTGTGTGTGATAAGTGCATTGCTCCTGGAGGAAGAACATGTCTTGAATGTCTCCCCAATCTCTACTAACTACATCTCCCTACTCATTAGCTACCCACCACAAAGCAGGCACAGTCCCCCTCCTCTCCTCTCCTGTATTACCAACGGATGTGCCTGTAAGCTGCTGGGGCACTACAAGTTCCAGCATGTCAGGAGATGGGGGCAGCAGTGTGTTCAATCAGGCACATTTTTGGGTGTAAAATGCTGGTGTATGTATACTGTATGTGTATGTATACTGTGTGTGTGTGTATATATACTGTATATATGTACATACTGCATGTGTATGTATAGTGTGTGCAGGGCTGTTCCACCCTATACTCTAGCTACACAAGCTGCGTAGGGCCCCGTGTAATACTCTGGGCCCCCGATTCTTCCCTGCAGCCGCTGTCACCGCCGCTAGAGGTCCATGGCCGGGCCGCCATTTTCTTGTAGACCAAAAATAGGAATTGAGCTGTGGCACCGCCCACCTCCTACCCCGCTAATGTCTGTCTGTGAAATGATGTGGACGGGGGTGGGTGATGCCGCAGCTCAATTCCTATTGGCAGCCACCCGGCTGCCTCTCCTGTAATGGCGGCAGGAAAGAATCTCTGCTGCTATTGCTTCATACCTAAAATGTAAGTGGGGGCTGGGATTGCCTGATGTAAGGGGGGCTCCGCTGGGATTGCCTGATGTAAGGGGGGCTCCGCTGGGATTGCCTGATGTAAGGGGGGACTCCGCTGGGAATGCCTGATGTAAGGGGGGAATCTGCTGGGATTGCCTGGTATAAGGGGGGACTCCGCTGTAAATGCCGGAATGCCTGGTGTAAGGGGGACTCTGCTGGTGTGGGAACTCTGCTGGGAATGCCTGGTGTAAGGGGGACTCTGCTGGGAATGCCTGGTGTAAGGGGGACTCTGCTGGGAATGCCTGGTGTAAGGGGGACTCTGCTGGGAATGCCTGGTGTAAGGGGGACTCTGCTGGGAATGCCTGGTGTAAGGGGGACTCTGCTGGGAATGCCTGGTGTAAGGGGGACTCTGCTGGGAATGCCTGGTGTAAGGGGGACTCTGCTGGGAATGCCTGGTGTAAGGGAGACATCGCTGGGAATGCCTGGTGTAAGGGAGACTCTGCTGGGAATGCCTGGTGTAAGGGGGACTCTGCTGGGAATGCCTGGTGTAAGGGGACTCTGCTGGGAATGCCTGGTGTAAGGGGACTCGCTGGGAATGCCTGGTGTAAGGGGGGACTCCTCTGTGAATGCCTGGTGTAAGGGGGACTCCTCTACAATGTCTGGTGCAAGGGGGCTCCGCTGGCACAATGTCTGGTGTAAAGGGGACTCCGCTGGAAATGCCTGGTGTAAGAGGGACTCCGCTGGGAGTGCCTGGTGTAAGGGGGACTCCGCTGGGAGTGCCTGGTGTAAGGGGGACTCCGCTGGGATTGCCTGGTGTAAGAGGGGACTCCGCTGGGATTGCCTGGTGTAAGAGGGGACTCCGCTGGGATTGCCTGGTGTAAGAGGGGACTCCGCTGGGATTGCCTGGTGTAAGAGGGGACTCCGCTGGGATTGCCTGGTGTAAGAGGGGACTCCGCTGGGATTGCCTGGTGTAAGAGGGGACTCCGCTGGGATTGCCTGGTGTAAGAGGGGACTCCGCTGGGATAGCCTGGTGTAAGAGGGGACTCCGTTGGGAATGCCTGATGTAAGGGGGGACTCCACTGGTAATGCCTGATGTAAGGAGGGACTCCACTGGTAATGCCTGATGTAAGGGGGGACTCCACTGGTAATGCCTGGTGTAAGGGGGGACTCCGCTGGTAATGCCTGGTGTAAGGGGGACTCTGCTGGGAATGCCTGGTGTAACGGGGACTCTGCTGGGAATGCCTGGTGTAAGGGGGACTCTGCTGGGAATGCCTGGTGTAAGGGGGACTCTGCTGGGAATGCCTGGTGTAAGGGGGACTCTGCTGGGAATGCCTGGTGTAAGGGGGACTCTGCTGGGAATGCCTGGTGTAAGGGGGACTCTGCTGGGAATGCCTGGTGTAAGGGGGACTCTGCTGGGAATGCCTGGTGTAAGGGGGACTCTGCTGGGAATGCCTGGTGTAAGGGAGACATCGCTGGGAATGCCTGATGTAAGGGGGGACTCCTCTGGGAATGCCTGATGTAAGGGGGACTCCTCTAGCAATGTCTGGTGTAAGGGGGACTCCGCTGGCACAATGTCTGGTGTAAGGGGGACTCCGCTGGAAATGCCTGGTGTAAGAGGGACTCCGCTGGGAGTGCCTGGTGTAAGGGGGACTCCGCTGGGAGTGCCTGGTGTAAGGGGGACTCTGCTGGGATTGCCTGGTGTAAGGGGGACTCCGCTGGGATTGCCTGGTGTAAGGGGGACTCCGCTGGGATTGCCTGGTGTAAGAGGGGACTCCGCTGGGATTGCCTGGTGTAAGAGGGGACTCCGCTGGGATTGCCTGGTGTAAGAGGGGACTCCGCTGGGATTGCCTGGTGTAAGAGGGGACTCCGCTGGGATAGCCTGGTGTAAGAGGGGACTCCGTTGGGAATGCCTGATGTAAGGAGGGACTCCACTGGTAATGCCTGATGTAAGGGGGGACTCCGCTGGTAATGCCTGGTGTAAGGGGGGACTCCGCTGGTAATGCCTGGTGTAAGGGGGGACTCCGCTGGTAATGCCTGGTGTAAGGGGGGACTCCGCTGGTAATGCCTGGTGTAAGGGGGACTCTGCTGGGAATGCCTGGTGTAAGGGGGACTCTGCTGGGAATGCCTGGTGTAAGGGGGACTCTGCTGGGAATGCCTGGTGTAAGGGGGACTCTGCTGGGAATGCCTGGTGTAAGGGGGACTCTGCTGGGAATGCCTGGTGTAAGGGGGACTCTGCTGGGAATGCCTGGTGTAAGGGGGACTCTGCTGGGAATGCCTGGTGTAAGGGGGACTCTGCTGGGAATGCCTGGTGTAAGGGGGACTCTGCTGGGAATGCCTGATGTAAGGGGGAATCCGCTGAGATTGTCTGGTATAAGGGGGGACTCTGCTGGAAATGGCGAAATGCCTGGTGTAAGGGGGGACGCCGCTCTCGACTGCCGAAAGGGGGACTCGGCTGGGAGTGCGTGGTGTGAGGGGGACTCGGCTGGGAGTGCGTGGTGTGAGGGGGACTCGGCTGGGAGTGCCTGGTGTGAGGGGGACTCGGCTGGGAGTGCCTGGTGTGAGGGGGACTCGGCTGGGAGTGCCTGGTGTGAGAAGAGACTCTGGGCTTCCACTGATTCTGCATTATGTGAATCATTTTAATTTTCTTTTTCTCTCTCTCTCTCTCGCTCGCTCGCTCTCTCTCGCTCTCTTTCTCTTTTTCTCTCTCGCTCTCTTGCTCTCTCTCTCTCTTTTTCTCTCTCGCTCTCTCTCTCTCTTTCTCTCTTTTTCTCTCTCGCGCTCTCTCTCTCTCTCTTTCTCTCTTTTTCTCTCTCTCTCTCTCTCTCTCTCTTCTCTCTCTCTCTCTCTCTCTCTCTCTCTCTCTCTCTCTCTCTCTCTTTTTTTCACTCTGTCTCTCCCTCCACCCCTCTTTTTCTCTCCCTCTCTCCCTCCACCCCTCTTTTTCTCTCCCTCCACCCCTCTTTTTCTCTCCCTCCACCCCTCTTTTTCTCTCCCTCCACCCCTCTTTTTCTCTCCCTCCACCCCTCTTTTTCTCTCCCTCTCTCCCTCCACCCCTCTTTTTCTCTCCCTCCACCCCTCAGACTCTAACGACACCCGCGCGCCACACCCATTTTTCACCACCGTAGAGGGCCCCTTAGCAGAATTTTGCTTAGGGCCCCTTAGGGATCGGCACTGTGTACATGTATGTATACTGTGCATTTGTGTGTGTACACAGTATGTGCCATGTGTGCCCACTGCTGCTCAACATGGAAGACTGATGTAAGATATGGAATTTACAGGTAATTCAGACTTCCTATGATTGCAGCCACTGACACCAATGTTGGGGTTATTATTGGAGCAATTGATCACCCATGCTGGAGCAATTCTTGCCCCAGTGTCGGATAGGGATTGCACACATATATTGTTAAGGCGTCAGGAAAGGAAACTTCTGGGACTGACACATGCAGCACAGAAAGGTAGAGCTCCTCCTTCTTGATGGGTTTATTCTTTACCCTTCCTTTATCCTTGTATAAGAGACGAGCAAGATATCGCCCCAGGTGGGACTTGAACTTACAATCAAGGGCTCGTATAACGATAAGTACAAAAAAACAGCATACTGCAGATGTTGGCAGTATGCTGGAGCTAATGTCAGAAAGTGGATTTTTGGGTGAACCTCCACTTTAACTTAGAGACTGTTATAGATGCAGGAACTGTTTCTGGTGAAAAAGATGCATCTCCATCTATTGCGCCTCTCTTAAAAAGATCACCTGAGGCATGTGTAATGCCGGGACTGGGAAGCTCCCATTCACTACCCAGACTCGCCCGTTTGCAAAGGGTATTAATGAAAAGGGTAGCTATTGAGTATGGCTTGGAGTTCCCCTATGTGCCAAAGCCGATTATGGAGGAGATTGAAGCCAATCAAGAGAAGTGGTATGAGGAAGCCATCTGGGACTATTTGAATGTGCCTAAACAGTCCCGGAACTTGGACTATTGCATTATAATGGCCCACCGCTTACAGGGATGTTGGCTTCATTGGAGCTATGGTTGGTACATTTACGCTGATTGGGTGGTCATCCAAAGACCTGGCAAGGATGATAGTGTACTTTGTCAGCACCCTTGACAAGTATGGAAAATCCCTAAACTGACGGATTCCCGGTTCTACTTATTAAAGACTGG
Organism: Rana kukunoris; assembly: GCA_029574335.1. NCBI lineage: Eukaryota > Metazoa > Chordata > Amphibia > Anura > Ranidae > Rana > Rana kukunoris. The sequence continues at coordinate 210,746 of JAJQKJ010002290.1, read as the reverse complement.
CAGGACCTATGTTGGAGAGGTTTTTTTTTTTTCGTTTTTTCTCAAAGAAGTTCCATGAAGAAGCTTTATTTCTTCAGTTTTCTGTGATACTTGAACTCGGGAGGGGAGGAACTAGTCAGTTAGGACCAGGGACTTGTGTAAATTGTGATTTCTGCCACCAGGTGGCAGTGTTCAATAAGAGTAGGGAAAGACTCTTTAAAGCCTAGCTACTGTGTTCTTTTAGAAGGAAGAAGGGAAGTTCCACCTCCACAGAGGTGCAGCTTTACTCTGTCCTGACTGTCTATAATATTAGGAGTAGAATTATTGCGTGTATGTTCTGTTTTCTTTTAGGTAAGCTGATATTCTATCAAGACTGCCAGAGAGTGGGCAGGTTAGATAGATAGAACAGGGGATGGTGATGTAAATCTGTGAATTGGTACAGCATGACAATGTATACTGTGTTCCTATTTCTTTTCTTTCTTCCCATCCAAGTTAAAGGTTCAGGTGCTGGTGGTCAGGCTTGAGTGCCATTGTTTTCGCCACTGGGGACAGTGTCTTTCTGTAGTGGGGCGAGTGTGTAGTGCCCTGCTCCTGATGAACAGGTGCTGCCTCAAATTTAATAGGGGTCTGAGATGTTATTTGGCTCAGACCAGAGTGATTAAGGGCAATTTAGCCTCTGTTCTAGCCATGGCTGTGCTGGGAGTGATCCACCATTGATCGCCTGGAGGTGTTATTACCACCCCAGGCCAAGGGTGGCAGCAGTCAGGTCATGGTACATTGAGTGTCCCCCTGGGCAAAGAATTCGTGGGAGTGGTTACACCACTGTGCATGCTGGGGAGGGGTACTTAAGGGACAGACGCCATTGCTGTGGGGTCTGTTCGCACCTCGTGGCCCGCCTGGCTGGAGGTGCGTGTTGTGAAACCTAGCTCCAGAACTATGTTGGCCCGGGGCTGCGGCTTTGTCTGGGGGCGCCCGTACTGCAGAGGTGATCCTGTGCTGTCCGTCCTGCGGGAGGAAGCCACTTGAAGGAGACCAGGGGAGGACCTATCCTGGTAAGGACCATGTAAGAGGCTGGTACCTTAGAAGGCCTGGTAACTTCATCCAAGGATGCACCGTACACCAAGAGGCCTGACAGTGTCGCCTGTCGGATCCAAAGGTTCTAGTGAGAAAAGCTAAAGAGATCCGGGTGCTGAATGCTGTGGCAGAGGATTCTGGACCAAAATATCTCACCAAGAAAGGAAGGTCTGTGGCAGTGACTGTACTTTATTTTGTGCATCATCCTGGCTGCTAGGCCAGTGAGGGGGACCTATCCTGGTGAGCAATACCCACTCTGACTAGAGTGGTGACGAGAACTGTTTGCTAAAAACAGGAGTGTTTCCTTTACTTTGTGACTGTGCACCTGAACCTACCTACCCTTCCACCCCTTACTCTTCTTTTCTACTAAAGTTCTCCAAAACAATCCCAAAGAGAAAGAGGTACATTGTGTCTGGACATTAAAATTCTTTGGACTCTCCTTTCACCCTGGACAGCGAGAATAGAGGTAACGTGCCACCCCAAATTTGACCAGCAGCTCCTGCGGGAGTAGTGCTACATATCATCTATTGCTTTAGGAAAAAAACTAAAGACCCACCTCTTCTGATAGATCAGTACGAAAATGGATGCAAAGCGCCTTGAGGCGATTCGGTTAGTATTTGTTAGCATTATACAAGTTACTCAGTCCCCTCATATTTATCGATCGCTCATCCCCCCCATATCGATCTGTCACTAATCGCCTCCCTCCCCCTCTATCTATCGCTCACCCCCTATAGCTACATGCAGCTTCTGGGACTGACACATGCAGCACAGAGAGGTAGATCTCCTCCTTCTTGATGGGTTTATTCTTTATCCTTCCTTTATCCTTGTATAAGAGACAAGCAAGATATCACCCCAGGTGGGACTTGAACCCACAATCCCTGACCAAGAAGGCCAGTGCCTTATCCATTAGGCCACCGGGGCTTTGTTCTATCTATCTATCTATCTATCTATCTATCTATCTATCTATCTATCTATCTATCTATCTATCTATCTATCGCTCATCCCCCTCCCTTCCCATTTATCTATCGCTCACCCCCCCCCCATATCTATCTGTTTATCTATCTCTCATCACCCCCTCCTCCTCTATCGCTCAACCCCCCATCTATCTGTCTATCTATCGCTCACCCTCCTATATCTTTCGCTCATCCCCCATATCTATTTGTCTGTCTATCTCTCATTCTATCTATCTATCTATCTATCTATCTATCTATCTATCTATCTATCTATCTATCTATCTATCTATCTATCTATTTGTCTATCTTCTCTTGTATCTATCTATCTACTGGGACATGGTGAAGCTCTATGGGTGGTGCAGGTGAGGTCAGAGCTGAGAAGGGGGCTGAACCCTGAGCTCTGTGCGTAGTGCAATCCTGAGCTATCTGTCTATCTATCTATTTTCAGAACCCGATGATTACGATGAATCAGAGGAAGGCGAAAACCCCCGTTGGTCAGATGGTCTCCAAAGGGGTAAAAATTCCTTCCTGGCCCCCTAAGGCGACCGGATTGTCCCTGAATCATCATTTTGGGGTTTCTAAGGTTCGCACATTAAGACCGCAAATTTTTGCTTAGCATTTAGGCCACATTTACACAGGGTGTATCAATGGTGTAAAGTTGGCTTCTTCAGTTGTACCTCCAGCCTATAATAAGGCTCACCTATAGGTACAGTTAATCGGTTAGGAGATATTCGATGTTGCTGCAGCTGGTGACGTCACCGACACATGTGCTTTGAAAGTAGGCATACTCATGGTGTCCCTTTAGAGCTCTGTGTCACGGCCATGACTTCATGTGCATACGTGGGAGTGACATCATTGTGGCTAGGCCATTCAAATGGCCAGAGTCTGTGAATCCGAGGGAAGAGCGGATGAAGATGGAAGCCCTGTTAGCGGTGACAATGTTCCTCTGGAGGGCTTGGTTTTATATTAAGTAATTCATAATGTGCGACACGATGGATACTAGCACATTATGGAATCACTTTGCAGGTGGACATTGTTTTTTTTTTTTTTTATGACTTCACTACCGCGTGAAATTATTTTTTCCCTTGTGGAGAGATGACGTTATTTTTTGCTTCAGACTTCCGCAGATGTAGAAAAAGTTTCGGAATTTGTCCTGTTCCTTCTTGCTCAAAGGAATGTATCGGTATTCACAGGCCATAAATTTCTCCATAGTCGTTTTAAAATATTCCTGTTCGTTGACAATCTGGAAAGAGAAAAATACATTTGTTAGTGTTTCTGATTAATACAGAAAGTGGTGACAAAACTTGGTGAACCCAACCCCCGATGTGCAGCAGATTACCCCCAAGGAAAATCCTTTAACCCAAAGCTCCCTCTAGTGGTCAGAAGAAGCACTGTATTAACACACCATTGATGTATATCTAATCTCAATAACATCTATACCAAATAACTCTTAAACCCTGTACACACGATCGAATATCTGATGGAATGTAATCCGATGGATTTTTTTTGGTGGATATCCGATGAAGCTGACTTTCATCAGTCTTGCCTACACACCATCAGTCAAAAATCCGACCGTGTCCAACACAGTGACGTAAAACACTACGACGTGCTGAGAAAAATTAAGTTCAATGCTTCCGAGCATGCGTCGACTTGATTCTGAGCATGCAGGATTTTTGAACGATGGACTTCCACACAGACTATCATTTTTTTCTTATCGTTTTTTTTATCCATAGGAACATTTTAAAACGTTCTATTTAAAATGTTCTATTTTTTTCACACCGATGGAAAACAAACCGATAGGGCCCACACACGATCGGTCCATCAGTCCTTTTTTCATCAGACAAACTGATCATGTGTACAGGGCTTCAGAGGTGGAGGCTGCATTCATTTTCTTTTTTTTGGCTAAATACATCTGCAGGCACAGAAAAATGCCTGTTTAATCCTGTCACAATTCCAGCCCCCCTGTAATTTCCTGTGCCATGAGCTGAGATGTCAATGTTGTCAGTTTTTGTCTGTGAACTACAAAGCAACACCGCTCTATGCAATGGAGATTAGGAGAGGTGAAGGTGCTTGTAGTTCTAATCAGGCCAGGGTGACAACACTTCTTCTCCAAAGGTACAGTAAGTCAGTGTTGTCACCCCAGGACAGGAAATGTTGTTATTGGCAGGATCACCAAGTTAAATAAAGCAGGTCTAAGTGTTGCATCTGATGCATACACAATAATTATCACCAACAATGAACAGAATTCATTCAGATAAGTCCTCGGACCATGTGATTTGTGCAGTGATCACAAATGGGAGAATTCTGTACAAAATACACATCTTAGATGCTGCTGAAAATCTCCCCTCCCCCAACGTCTCCTGTTTCACGCCAAGCAAAGGAATCAACCTGCAACAACATGGACACCCCCGCCCCTTCTAGGCAAAATCATCACCCCTAGCGCCAGAGTCAAAAGTCTTGGGGTCATCTTTGACTCCTATATGACAATGGACGCACAAATAGGGTCAGTAGTCAGCGGATCTCACCATCTGCTGCGCCTACTATGCAGACTTACTCCTTTTATCCCCAAAGAAGACATAGCGGTCGTGTTGGGAGCAATTGTAAACTCCAGACTGGACTATGCAAATGCCCTTTACCTCGGACTCCCCAAGTACCAAATCACTCGTCTGCAAGCCGTTAAAAACACTGCCGCTAGACTTGTGACTGGGAAAAAACCCTGGGAATCAATCTCACCTTCACTGAGATCCCTTCATTGGTTGCCAGTCAAAGACGGAATTGCTTTTAAAGCACTCTGTTTAACGCATAGATGTATCCATGGGAAGGCTCCCCAATAACTATGCGAAAAAATAAAAGCTCATAATCCCAATCGCGTTCTGCGATCCACCAATCAAAATCTACTCCAGATACCGAAAGCCAATTACAAGTCCAAAGGAGACAGAAGATTTGCGATCCAAGGTCTCAGACTTTGGAACGCTTTACCAACCAGCCTTTGGTTGGAGAACCACTTAGCGTTCAGGAGAAAGATCAAGACTCATCTCTTTTGATATCAAAGGAGACAGGAACATCAAGCGCCCAGAGGCGATTTAGTTTGCATGTGCTGCGCTATAGAAGTCTTCATTCATTCATTCAATGTAAATAGATCCCTCCATTATTCATATACTTACCGGTTCTGGTTTAAATGCTGGGGGTAACTTTTTTTTCTCCACCTCGGCCCAGTCAATCGTCTTGAAAAATGGATTCCCTCTGATGTCGCGTACCAGGCGTGCCCGTTCATCCTGGTCTCCACATAAGAGCTGTAAAGAAGAAAATATAAGATATGATGAGAAACACAGAGAGAACAATAATATGTGACCAATAGAACTCCTCATTGTAATCTGTGATTCTGACAGCGACTTATTTCAGCTTCCTTACTTTTGCCTGTAAGCCTGCCACTATGTCATGATTGGTTTATTTCTGTCATGTTACTTCATAAGAGGTTTTAAAGGAAAATTCTGATTTTTTTAAATCACAATAGAGTTCACAATGAATTGTTATGGAGAATGTAAAAAAAAAAGATCTTTCTGTTAATTCTGCAACTGCCATGATTTGTTCTTCCAGAGATGGCGGTCCCATGGGAATTCTATTTGCTGTCTAAGGATTATCTCCAGGAATTGAAGGGCCCAGTTTTTTCCACAGTAACAGAGAGCAGAGCAGTTCAGTGTCCAGCAGCTATCCACTCTGGCTGCAGTGAACCAGCAGTCGGGGGGCAGTATGGTGTGCATTTCATTCGGGGGCAGTATGGTGTGCATTTCAGCTGCCTTTTTGTCTACAAACTTTATTTGAAGTGCACAAAGTGACACTTCATTCATGTCACTTTACAGCAGTGCGGTGTGCTATGGTGACATGTGATCCAGCTCGGAATGCTGCAATAAAGTTCAGAATGTATGCATTTTATTGCAGATAGATGCAACTCAGCTCCAAGCTGCATTGTAGTGTGAGCCGTGACTGCCATTCTTTCAATGCAGAAAAACACCAGTCGCCGCACTATGTGTGAAATGTCCCAAATTTTCTGTATGCGCAGTTGGATTTCCAAAGGAATCGTATAGAGCAGGGGGTGCCCAACCTTTTGAAGAGCGAGGGCCACTAAAGCAACTTGGTAACCAGTCGCGGGCCACATTGAGTAGAGTGGAGGGATGACAGGTCACGGCTACTCTATAGGCCCTCAGATCTGCTCAGATGGAAGGGGGCAAATTCCTTTCTGTTTTTCGGATTCGAGGTAGGTGGGCGTAAATGGACATTTGTCGCTCTATAGAGGTGAATTGAGGGTCCTATTTGGTCGGGCTGATCGCATGAAAAGGGCCTAAGACTGTAAGGCTGATGTGCTGCGGTTTACCCACACCATGGGTGCAGTGTAGGGCACCTGTGTCTATCCTGCGGGTTAGCTGAACTTTACCATAGACATCGCCTGTGGCAAAAGCCAGCACTGTAGAGGAAGCATCAGCTTATGGGGCTTTGCTCCACAGCCGCTTTCTTCCTCTACCACCAGCTTCATTCACAACACTGATGCTGTGGTATGGCGGGTCAGCAACCTGCAATCTAGGCTTGCCAACCCACCATTCCAGAGCAAGAGGTCCCGGGCCACTGGTTGGCCACCCCTGATATAGAGCATGAAGTCACATCATAAACAACCTCTGCAATGTATTATTCAGAGAACCCAAGGGCTGCTGCTTTTCTTACCCATCCTCTGTGATAGGATTTTCAGTTTTGGTGGTGTAATGTCTAAGACCCTTCCACTGCTAAAGGCTGCTGCTTTCCTTTTGACGACACTGAGACTGCTCAGGGGGATAAGTAAAGGCAGATCCTTCCACTAAGCAGTCAGTGTGCTGAAAGTATTGCTATGAGCCACATGAATGTGTGTCAGGAACAATGTATAGTTGTGTGTTCTGAATGCCTAACATGGTCTATATAACCTGAAAAGAGTTTTGTGTGTAAAGAGAAGGCAAAGCTCTGCATATACTTACCGCAACTAAGACACTATGGAGATCAGAGTCCATATATTCTGGATCATTGGGGGTCATGATATTCTTCCACGCGTCCTTTCTTCCGTCCTGTATATCATTATTCAATGGATGCTTGCCCAGCGCCATCTCATACACTATCACTCCCAAGGAGAAATAGTCCGCTGTGGTAGTGTACGGCAAATCATCACCGACCTGTAGAAACGTAAGAGGAGAAAAAAGGATGTTAACATTCCTAGGCCAGGTAGAGGACACAGATGACTCCATGCAAGATTACTACTGCAACAACACATCATCAGTAGGGTAAAACTAACCAGTCTCATGACGGTCTAACCCCAGTGGAGGAATTCTCCATTTAATGAAAGGGGAACCCCTTTATGTCTTCTCTACATCCCATAATAAACATTACAATTCTAATACTAGGATATCAGGAATCTTACCTCTGGGGCCATGTACATTCTTGTACCCGCATATCCTGTGATCTTTGTGTAATTAAAGACGTCGATCTGTGACAAGCCAAAGTCTGCAATCCTTATGTGTCCCTCGCTGTCCAGTAGAATGTTCTCTGGTTTGAGATCTCTGTGAAAAAAAGAAGTGAACTGTTAGCTCGGCATATCCCACATTATATTAAAGAGAGAAAAGATACATGTATACAAAGAAGAATGAAGATTGATGGGTGGACATTGGCTTCTTGTATAACTGACCACAGGAAGATCTTTGTTCTGGGGTTTCCAGCTCCGCCCACCTGCTATATTCATAAGGACTAAAACATTTTTTTCTGCTAGAAAATTACTTAAACCCCCCAAACATTATATATATTTTTTCTAACACCCTAGAGAATAAAATGGCGGTCATTGCAATACTTTTTGTCACACCGTATTTGCACAGCAGTCTTTCAAGCGCACTTTTTTTGGAAAAAAAATCACTTTTTTTAATTAAATAAGACAACAATAACTTTGGCCCAATTTTTTTATATATTGTGAAAGATAATGTTAGGCTGAGTAAAATGATACCCAACATGTCACGCTTAAAAATTGCGCCCGCTCGTGGCATGGCGTCAACTTTTACCCTTAAAAATTTCGATAGGCGACGTTTAAAAAATTCTATAGGTTGCATCTTTTGAGCTACAGAGGAGGTCTAGGGCTAGAATTATTGCTCTCGCTCTAAAAATCGCGGTGATACCTCACTTGTGTAGTTTGAACACCGTTTTCATATGCGGGCGCTATTTACGTATGCTTCTGCGCGCGAGCTCGTCGGGACGGGGGGCTTTAAAAACTGTTTTTTTTCGTTTTCTTATTTATTTTATTATTTTTTTACACTGAAAAAAATAATAATTTTAATCACTTTTATTCCTATGACAAGGAATGTAAACATCTCTTGTAATAGAAAAAAGCACAAAAAAAAGCATCCTCTTAAATATGAGATGTGGGGTCAAAAAGACCTCAGATCTCATATTTAGACTTAAATGCAAAAAAAAAAAAAATTGTAATTTATTTCAAATGACGCATGGGTGTGACTGATGTTTTGACGTCACTTCCGCCCAGCAGAGCTATGGGGACAGGTGGGGGCCATCTTGCCCTCACTCGCATCCCCCACACAGACCCGATTGTCTCCCGCCACCGATAACGGTGATCTTGCGGAGACCGCCGTTATCGTTTACAGGACCGCTCACTGAAAAGATGGATATTTCGGTTGTGGCAGCAGCTACTGCCGTTACCGAGAAAATCCATCTTTAAAAAGAGGACGTATATATATACAGTGAGGGGTCCTTAAGTGGTTAAGTGGAATATGACACGAGCAGGGAGACTTCTTCAGCAGATGGAAGGAGACTTTACAGGAGGCAACACAACTGAAAAGTCTTCCTGATTCATCAAGTAATAGCAGAAGCCAAGGGGTGATTGTTAGTCAGCTAATCCAATACTTACCTATGGATGACCCCACCATCATGCAGGGATTGCAGGCCACAGATGATCTCGGCAGTGAGATGTCTGAAGGAGAAAGAAAAATATGAATTAGTAATCAAAATCATTACAGACCAATAAAAAGTAAAGATGAGGGGACTTCCCCCTATAGTACATAGGGGTGTGGTTGGACGGGGCTCAGTGGGAGGGGCCTGACTGTTTTTAGTGGTCAGCCACCCCTAACTCCATCACAACCCTGTCATTGGACTTACCTTATGGTGTTGACTTTAAGTGGGGCTGAAGCTTCTATCAGTTTCCGAAGATCTCCTCCGTTCAGGATTTCCATGACGAGGAACAGATGAGTCTGTGTGAAAATAAGAGATAAAGGTTACATTAGAGACAATAAGATTCCATTTTGTGGGGGAATATAGGAAGGCACACACACCGGCAGACCCTGCAATGTGGAATCTTCCATTGAGAGAAGAGGAAATACATAGGCCGCCATGACTGGACTATCCTGATCACAATACTAGTCTTTTCTGGTTATTAGGGCGATCCAGTCACTTCATTACTTTGGTCACCATTCTGGAAGTCTCATATAGATGAGGTGGCCTGACTTCTCCAGTCCTCCTACAGGCAGGCTGGTTCTGGCTCAGTGACTTTAATGTTTGAGGCCAGAAGCAGCCAGGCAACTAGTAATTTCAAAAGTAGGTCAGCAATGGCAGCCTCTGAAAATTGGTTTCCATAAAGAAAACCTCTACTCTGTACAGATTACTCCACCAACCTCCAGCCCTGTAGGAGGCGCTCTAGAGTTCTGCTCTTACCTATACTGCTTCCCCGACTACAGCCAGAGCCCTCAGAAAAATCTGGTGTGGATACAAGTGGGGCTCCCCGCTGCCTCTCACAGTTTGGCACTTACTGCCTGTCATTGGGGAAGGGGGATGCTTAACCTTCTATATGTTTTGACTCCCAATAATGTTGTAATTTGAATCATTATTTTAGAGGGTCTGGAGCAGTAGGGGGCACAGTACAGGAATAGGATAAAGACATTGGAAGATAAAGACTTACATCTGTCTGGAATGTTCCGTACAGCTTAGTGACATAGGGGTTGTTCCTGAACATTTGTAGTACGTCACGCTCTGCAAGAATTTCCTTGGATTTACATTGCAGTAGTTTTCTTTTTTTAATGATCTTAACGGCCAGCTTTTGTTGAAGGGCCTCATGAGAGGCCAAAACCACCTTCCCAAAGGACCCCTCTCCAAGTACTGCATGGAAAGTTAATTGTTGTAACGATTGTTTGTAGAATCCTTCCTCCGTGGCACTGCTGGTTGTGATCGGTCCATGTTTCTTCTTTGTTTCTTTAGTCTTGCCATTATTTTTTTCTGGAAAAAGAGAAAAATATAAAAAAACAATTATTTTTAATTCCTGCTATTTACACTTCATTTAATGATGTTCCACAGAATCTGTGGACATGTAAATGCTTTTGATTTTACATATCTAAATGAATATCATTGGCTACATTACATAAGCAGGCTGTGCTTCCTTAGTATGTTTGTGATTTACTCTTCCTCCCTCTCATTGTAATCCCATCATTCTGCTTATCCTAATTAATAATCATTCCAATATTCTATATTGGTTTTATCTCAGCAGTTGATACAACAAGGGGGCCACCTGAACTCTAGTGATGATCTATAGGTAGAAATCTATATAGCGATCTCATTAAAATGATATAATTGAACAATAGAGTGGGGGGTCTGCAGGAACAGGGGGATGCGGTCTGTGGGCAGTTATGTTCTGGATATGATAAAACAGAAGGAATCTTCTTCTGCTCCTGCAGCCCCCATACAGAGCCCAGAACACGTCTTTCCACATGACTACTCCCAGTGACAATGATGGGGGTAGTAGCTTTGTCAGCCTGCCATGTGCAATCCTTTCGTTTGCAATTAGGTTGCCTGTCAGATCTGTGCATCTCCTTCACACCTGACACCTTTAAATCTGATTGGCTGCCCAACGCTCAACTGAAGAGTCAGCCAACTGACATATTCTGCTGCTAATTGCAAGTCATTGTCTCAGTAATCTCCCTCATGGGGACTTGCCAGGGGTTCTAACACCTCCCTTCTCTATGTAGTGATCCTTCTAGTTGTGCGTGTATATGTATATATATGTGTGTGTGTGTGTGTGTGTATATATATATATAGAGAGAGAGAGATGTGTGTATATATACAGTGGAACCTCGGCTTGCGAGTAACGCGGTTAACGAGCGTTTCGCAATACAAGCACTGCATTTTAACCACTTAAGCCCCAAGCCTGTTTTTCAGACTAGAAAATTACTTGGAACCCCAAACAGTATACTTTTTTCTAACATCCTAGAGAATAAAATGGTGATCATTGCAATACTTTTTGTCACACCGTATTTGCGCAGCGGTCTTACAAGCGCACTTTTCTTCAAAAAAAATCACTTTTTTTAATTAAAAAAATAAGATAACAGTAAAGTCAGCCCAATTGTTTTATATTGTGAAAGATAATGTTACGCCGAGTAAATTGATACCCAACATGTCGCGCTTCAAAATTGCACCTGTTTGTGGAATGGCGTCAGACTTTTACCCTTAAAAATCTCCATAGGCGACGTTTAAAAAATTCTACAGGTTGCATGTTTTGAGTTACAGAGGAATTACCACGTGTTTTCATATGCAGGCGCTGCTCACGTATGCGTTCGCTTCTGCACGCGAGCTCGTCAGGACGGGGCACTTTAAAAAAAAAATATTATTATTTATTTTACTAGATTATATTTATTTTTACACTGATTTAAAAAAAAAAAATTGGGTCACTTTTATTCTTATTACAAGGAATGTGAACATCCCTTGTAATAGAAAAAATAATGACAGGTCCTCCTAAATATGAGATTTGGGGTCAAAAAGACCTCAGATCTCATATTTACACTAAAATGCAATAATACAAAAAATTGTCATTTGAAAAATTACAAAAAAAAAAATTGTCCCTTTAAGACGTATGAGCCGAAGTGACGTTTTGACGTTGATTCCGCCCTGCTAGGATATGGAGATGGGTGGCACTTTCCAGCACCCCCCCGCCTCTGGCCGTATGTGGTATTGCATCCCATTGAAGTCAATGCAGAACAAATTATTTTCATTTCCATTGACTTGAATGAGGAAACTCGCTTTGATATGCGAGTACTATGATTACTAGGATTATTTATGAGCATTCTACTGGAATGGATTATGCTCGTAATCCAAGGTTCCACTATATATATATATATATATATATATATATATATATATATATTACAGTAAAACCTTGGATTGCGAGCAGAATTTGTTCCAGAAACATGCTTGTAATCCAAAGCACTTGTATATCAAAGCATTTTTTTTTTACAGGGTTTAAAAGGGAAGAGAGACACCTCTAAGTGTAGGGAAAGGTGGGAAATGTTGTACCTTCATTAAATGTAACCATATTGCTACACTTAGAGGCTCCTCTCTTCTTTTTTATACTCGGTTGTGACATGACGCTACTCTTATATCAAGACATTGCTTGCTTGTCTTGCAAAATGCGCTCAAACCAAAGTTTTACTGTGTATGTATGTATATATGTGTGTGTGTGTGTGTGTGTGTGTATGTGTGTGTGTGTATACACACATATAGTCATATAGTATATATGTAGGAGACATACATTACAGTATATTGTATAGTTCTCTAATATAATTCCTACCAATGGCATTTTTCTTGGTTTTTGGTTGAATGGACGGCAATCTGGGTTGAGCCCCCCTACGCCCTCCATCTAATTTCCCACACACATCCCTTTTTGGGGGCTGTGTGGCTGGTAGGCAGTTTTCCTTTATGAATTCTGCCCTACCCTTTGCTCCAGTTGCTTTTGTAACTTTGGTTGGCTGTTTACGTGGCATTGTTTTGTTCCTTCCTTCGCCTTAGAACAACAAACAAAATGCTGAAATGTAGAGAATTCAAAAACACTGCTACTCTGTCGCCTCCTAGTGTTTGAATGAATTTCTGTCAGTTGGAAGCTCCTTTTATATGTTAGGGTGAGACAACAAAGTTGTCATAGCAACATGAGCTGAGCTATTCTTACAGTGGCACTGTGGCAGTTGGAAGGTCCTTTTATTGACATATCTGCATATCGTCATGGCAACAATGATGTCATAGCAGCATGAGCTGAGCTATTCTTACAGTGGCACTGTGGCAGTTGGAAGGTCCTTTTATTGACATATATGCATATCGTCATGGCAACAATGATGTCATAGCAACATGAGCTGAGCTATTCTTACAGTGGCACTGTGGCAGTTGGAAATTCAAATGTTCTGTCAAAACCATATTAACCCTTTCATGCCCGAGCCTTTTTCTAACACGTGTTGTTTACAAGTTAAAATACATTTTTTGCTTGAAAATTACTTAGAACCCCCAAACATTATATATATATTTTTAGCAGAGACCCCAGAGAATAAAATGGCGATCGTTGTAATATTTTCTATCACACGTTATTTGCACAGCAGTCTTTCAAACTCTTTTTTTGGGGGGGAGACACTTTCATTAATTAAAAAAAAATATGTAAAGTTAGCCCAATTTTTGTATAATGTGAAAGACGATGTTGTGTTTAGTAAATAATGTCTTTGTTTTTTTTGTTTTTGTTTTTTATCTTCACATTTCATCACTTTTTGATGCAAGTGCACCTTATTATTTGGGACTTATCCTGATATTTTTTATGAACACTATTTCCCCCAGTGCCACCAGTAATGGGGCACTATTTCCCCCAACGTCCCCAGTAATGTTACACTATTTCCCCCAATGCCACTAATAATGGAGCAATATCTCTCCCAATCCAATGACACCAGTAATAGGGCACTATTCCTCCCAATGACACCAGTAATGGGGCACTATTTCCCCCAATGACACCAGCAATTGGGGCACTATTTCCCCCCTAATGACGCCAGTAATGGGGCATTATTTCTCCTAATGACACCTGTAATGGGGCACTATTTCTACCGATGACACCTGTAATTGGGCACTATTTCTACCGATGACACCGGTAATGGGGGCACTATTTCTCATGATGACACCAGTAATGGGGCACTACTTTTTACTATGCAAAGACACCAGTAATGGGGCACTATTTTCCCCCAACGTCCCCAGCAATGGGACACTATTGGCCCACCCTTTGAAGCTATAATGGCTTCAACTCTTCTGGGAAGGCTGTCCACAAGGTTTAGGAGTGTGTCTATGGGAATGTTTGACCATTCTTCCAGAAAAGGATTTTGTGAGCTCAGGCACTGATGTTGGACGAGAAGGCCTGCTTTACAGTTTCCTCTCTAATTTATCCAAAAGGTGTTCTATAGGGTTGAGGTCAGGACTTTGTGCAGGCCAATCAAAGCCAGCAGCTACACATACTGCAGCTGCTGGATTTTAATAAATGGACACTTACCTGTCCTGCTGTCCCTCGATGTCGGCAGTAAGGTTCCCGGCGTGAAGCCGAAAGGCTACACTGCCACCGCCATTGCTGGTAAGGGATCCTGGCAGCGTAGCTATTCGGCTTCCAGTCGGGAACCCTACTGCTTATGTGCGAGGCCCCTCTCCTCTCTTCTCTTAGCCCGGCGGCCAGGGGAGGAGGAGGGAGCCCCACGGTGATGCCACGGCCGGATTCCCAGAAGTGGGAAAGGATACCTGTCAAAGACAGGTATCCCGTCCCCCCTTCCCCCCCGAAAGGTGTCAATTGTGGCACCGGAGGGGGGAGGAATCCGATGAGCGGAAGTTCCACTTTAGGGTGAAGCTTCACTTTAACCCCAAACTTGCTCATCCATGTGGTATGGTGTTGATAGTGTGTGTTGCTATAGGTAGGATGGGCTACTTTGATATGTCAGGTGAAGGGTGCAGTGGATAGTAAAGGTTGTTGTAGGTAGGGTGGGTTAAATTTAGGCCCCTTCCACAGTTAATGCAATGTGCCTACACCCTCTTTTCACTGTGGCATACACAGCCCACTGTGTTACCACTCTCTTTAAGCCACCCAAATGTATCCAAGTTTTTTTTACAATCCTATTGTCTATATAGTGTATATGTAAGGGATGTCAAAATCGGGCACCCCATAAAAAAAGGATTATAGTTCTGTCATGGAGAAAGTTAATGGCATTTCTATTAAATCACCATTAGATGGCAGCATAGAGTGAAAAGCCTGAATGACCGAAAGCACATTCTAATGCAGGGGTGTCAAACTCATCATGGGTGGCATTGGCATTATGATTCCCCGGTTGTATCTGTAAGATTAGATGTCCAGTGCATCGCCTCCCCTTACATTAGATGTCAAGCCACTTCACCATCAGAAGTTGAGTCCCCCACTCAGGGCCGCCATCCCAATTTTTGGGGCCCTTTACACAGCTTTAGGCAGGGCCTCCCTAGAGTAGAAAAAGGGGGGAGCATCCGGGTCCCTGGAGACCATCAGGCCTCTTATAGGTGTAATTCCTGTAACCCCCCACTCTTCCTTACATCACAGTGCACCCCCTTTCCTTATGCTGCTGCTGGGAAGAAGCTGGATGTATTGCTTTAAAGCAGAAAGTAACGGTCTGGAGGAGGACCAGGAGAGGGCTGGAGATCTCCTGCAGCTGCAGGAGAGGTGTGAGGGCCA
This sequence comes from Rana kukunoris, assembly GCA_029574335.1. Classification (NCBI taxonomy): domain Eukaryota; kingdom Metazoa; phylum Chordata; class Amphibia; order Anura; family Ranidae; genus Rana; species Rana kukunoris. Next base: position 195,203 of record JAJQKJ010002290.1, on the reverse strand, counting down.
CATGAAATGGCCTGGAAGGCCGGATTCAGCCCGTGGGCATTGTGTTTGACACCTGTGTTCTAATGGGACCTTTGGAGTGGAACCAAAAGACTGACCATTGTTTCTGGTGGGAACACAATAGCAGTTGCTACCCAGTCAGAAGGTCATGTGTTTGTGTCATTGCAGGTAAGAGGGAGCATATTTAAGGCTATAAATAGGGTGAAAGTGATTGAATTTACATCCCTGTGATCAGTAAAGGCTGCTGTGTCATTAATTAACATTTCAACCCATGTTTTTTGCGTACATTATTCCTCTATATGTGAATGTTGTTAGAGATACATACCACCCAACTTTTCAACTTCAGAATGAGGGACAAATGAGCATACCTCCCAACAAAGTTGTTGACCGGGGGGGTCCGCAGATCAAAGTTGTTGCGCGGGGAGCAGTCCACGGCGTTGTTGAGCGGGGGGGATTTACCGCGAATCGCGAGGGGGCGCGGAATCGGGACCGTGGGATTTCCGCAAATCATGGGACAATCCTGCGAAATCCGGGACGGTTGGGATGTATGGCAGATATAGATGTGTATTATTATATATGAACACAATAGAGATTGCTACCCAGCCTATCAGTCTGAAGGTCATGTGTTTGTCATTGCAGACATTTTTTAATAAAACACTTCTGGTTTCACCCGGCGCGCTCCCTTCGCACATTGGAATTATTGACCATACTTTCAACAGATGAGCAACATATACTACAAACAAAAATGCAGCGCGCCAGAAAAGTGTTCGGGTTTGGCTTCAAAAGAAGGTGGCATCCCTAGCCAGGACACCCTTAGGAAGATGCAATGTAAATTGGCAGCCTCCCAGACTTCTATAGGCAGACAGCTATACAGGTGAAGGCCTCCAGCCGGACACCACTTCTGTATAGGTAGGACGCTGTCTCCTATGGCAACAATCTTGTAGAAGCATTCCCCACCCCCAGACCTGACCCCTATATACCCCTGACCTATACACACTGCATATAATATACTCCTGACCTCTATATACCCCTGACCTCTACACACTGCATATTATATACTCCTGACCTCTATATACCCCTGACCTATACACACTGCATATTATATACTCCTGACCTCCATATACCCCTGACCTATACACACTGCATATTATATACTCCTGACCTCCATATACCCCTGACCTATACACACTGCATATTATATACTCCTGACCTCCATATACCCCTGACCTATACACACTGCATATTATATACTCCTGACCTCCTATATACCCCTGACCTATACACACTGCATATTATATACCCCTGACCTCTATATACCCCTGACCTATACACACTGCATATTATATACTCCTGACCTCTATATACCCCTGACCTATACACACTGCATATAATATACTCCTGACCTCTATATACCCCTGACCTCTACACACTGCATATTATATACTCCTGACCTCTATATACCCCTGACCTATACACACTGCATATTATATACTCCTGACCTCTATATACCCCTGACCTATACACACTGCATATAATATACTCCTGACCTCTATATACCCCTGACCTCTACACACTGCATATTATATACTCCTGACCTCTATATACCCCTGACCTATACACACTGCATATTATATACTCCTGACCTCCATATACCCCTGACCTATACACACTGCATATTATATACTCCTGACCTCCATATACCCCTGACCTATACACACTGCATATTATATACTCCTGACCTCCCATATACCCCTGACCTATACACACTGCATATTATATACTCCTGACCTCCAATATACCCCTGACCTATACACACTGCATATTATATACTCCTGACCTCCATATACCCCTGACCTATACACACTGCATATTATATATTCCTGTCTTCCATATACCCCTGACCTATACACACTGCATATTATATACTCCTGACCTCTATATACCCCTGACCTATACACACTGCATATTATATACTCCTGACCTCTATATTCCCCTGACCTATACACACTGCATATTATATACTCCTGACCTCTATATACCCCTGACCTATACACACTGCATATTATATACTCCTGACCTCTATATACCCCTGACCTATACACACTGCATATTATATACTCCTGACCTCTATATACCCCTGACCTATACACACTGCATATTATATACTCCTGACCTCTATATACCCCTGACCTATACATATTATATACTCCTGACCTCTATATACCCCTGACCTATACACACTGCATATTATATACTCCTGACATCGGAACGAGGTGAGAGGAACTTACCTGGTCCACGCCGAACGAGATTACATCTTGCCTGTCGTGTCTTCCGGGTATCGCCGCTCCAGCGCTGTGATTGGCTGGATCGGCGATGTCACTCCCACACATGCGCGCGGGAGTTTTTAATTCGGCAAGGTCCGGCGGCTGCCGGTCCTTTTAGCCGAGAATCCCCCCTGCGCATGCGCCGCTGCAATCAGCGGCGCATTGCGAGGGGAATATCTTCTAAACCGCACAGGTTTAGGAGATATTCTTACCTACAGGTAAGCCTTATTTTAGGTTTAACTGTAGGTAAAAATTTAAAAAAAAAAGGTTATTCAGTTATATAATTGTAGCACCATGCTCCCATTAAGTAGGCGCTAGGTGTTAAATTTTAGTTGCCGGAGCTGTAGTTTGGCTCAGAATAATTATTCTAAATTGTTGGTTCTGTTTCAGTTTAGCTAGGTTGCACAAGTTTCCCCTTGACGGTGGGTATCGCTGTTGCCGCAGGTCAAGGTTGGAAAGGCAACAGTCTCGACTGTCTCATATGAGGTATAGACAGTCCTATGATTTTAGTGAAAAATAGACAGTTATGAAGTGTGAGATTTATTTGAGAACCTGATATCTATATGTTGCATAATTACTTAACAGAATTCATATTTGTGAGTAGTGGCGGTGCGTCCATAGTGGGTGCAGGAGCGCTGCCCCCTCTCTCCTGCACCCTTCAATCTATTGTCGCCACTGCCGCCCAATATTCAGGTGTCCGGCCTCTTGTCGAGCGCTGGCCATCTGAATTACAGTGGTGGGGGTGTTTTGGAAGTGCCTGATTGGAGCCATAGGCTTCCTGGTTAGAGCCTATGGGCTGTAATAGGCTTCCAAATTCTTAAGCAGTGGGCGCACTGCTGTGCATTCGCTGCTTATGTTGTGCTGTGTTAGGGAATCGATTTCCTAACACTGACCCGCCTCTGACAATTAGGTGCACCGGGTCTGGTTACTGGTCACCTGATTGGCTGAAGCGACAGGCGCTGTGATTGGACACCTAGGCATCGAATCATAGCAGAGATGACATGAAGAGGACAAGAGAGGACATCAAGGACTCAGAGGGAGCGTGGAGGACGGCACTAAACCGAAAAAGGTAAGTCCGGGGGGGGGGGGCAAACTGGCGGCAATTGATGGGGCAAAGTGGCGGCAATTGATGGGGCAAAGTGGCGGCAATTGATGGGGCAAACTGGCGGCAATTGATGGGGCAAACTGGCATCATTTGATGGGGCAAACTGGCATCATTTGATGGGGCAAACTGGCATCATTTGATGGGGCAAACTGGCATCATGGCGGCAATTGATGGGGCAAACTGGCATCATTTGATGGGGCAAACTGGCAAATGGCATTTGATGGGGCAAACTGGCATGGGGCATTTGATGGGGCAAACTGGCATCATTTGATGGGGCAAACTGGCGGCAATTGATGGGGCAAACTGGCATCATTTGATGGGGCAAACTGGCGGCAATTGATGGGGCAAACTGGCGGCAATTGATGGGGCAAACTGGCGGCAATTGATGGGGCAAACTGGCGTCATTTGATGGGGCAAACTGGCGGCAATTGATGGGGCAAACTGGCATCATTTGCAAATGGCGGCAATTGATGGGGCAAACTGGCGGCATTTGATGGGGCAAACATTTGATGGGGCAAACTGGCAATTGATGGGGCAAACTGGCATGGGGCAAATGGCGGCAATTGATGGGGCAAACTGGCGGCAATTGATGGGGCAAACTGGCAATTGATGGGGCAAACTGGCGGCAATTGATGGGGCAAACTGGCGGCAATTGATGGGGCAAACAATTGATGGGGCAAACTGGCGGCAATTGATGGGGCAAACTGGCGGCAATTGATGGGGCAAACTGGCGGCAAATTGATGGGGCAAACTGGCAATTGATGGGGCAAACTGGCGGCAATTGATGGGGCAAACTGGCGGCAATTGATGGGGCAAACTGGCAATTGATGGGGCAAACTGGCGGCAATTGATGGGGCAAACTGGCAATTGATGGGGCAAATTGATGGGGCAAACTGGCGGCAATTGATGGGGCAAACTGGCAATTGATGGGGCAAACTGGCGGCAATTGATGGGGCAAACTGGCAATTGATGGGGCAAACTGGCGGCAATTGATGGGGCAAACTGGCGGCAATTGATGGGGCAAACTGGCGGCAATTGATGGGGCAAACTGGCGGCAATTGATGGGGCAAACTGGCGGCAATTGATGGGGCAAACTGGCGGCAATTGATGGGGCAAACTGGCGGCAATTGATGGGGCAAACTGGCGGCAATTGATGGGGCAAACTGGCGGCAAATTGATGGGGCAAACTGGCGGCAATTGATGGGGCAAACTGGCGGCAATTGATGGGGCAAACTGGCGGCAATTGATGGGGCAAACTGGCGGCAAATTGATGGGGCAAACTGGCGGCAAATTGATGGGGCAAACTGGCGGCAATTGATGGGGCAAACTGGCGGCAATTGATGGGGCAAACTGGCGGCAATTGATGGGGCAAACTGGCGGCAATTGATGGGGCAAACTGGCGGCAATTGATGGGGCAAACTGGCATCATTTGATGGGGCAAACTGGCGGCAATTGATGGGGCAAACTGGCGGCAATTGATGGGGCAAACTGGCGGCAATTGATGGGGCAAACTGGCGGCAATTGATGGGGCAAACTGGCGGAAATTGATGGGGCAAACTGGCGGAAATTGATGGGGCAAACTGGCGGAAATTGATGGGGCAAACTGGCGGCAATTGATGGGGCAAACTGGCGGCAATTGATGGGGCAAACTGGCGGCAATTGATGGGGCAAACTGGCGGCAATTGATGGGGCAAACTGGCGGCAATTGATGGGGCAAACTGGCGGCAATTGATGGGGCAAACTGGCGGAAATTGATGGGGCAAACTGGCGGAAATTGATGGGGCAAACTGGCGGCAAATTGATGGGGCAAACTGGCGGAAATTGATGGGGCAAACTGGCAATTGATGGGGCGGAAATTGATGGGGCAAACTGGCGGAAATTGATGGGGCAAACTGGCGGAAATGGGGCAAACTGATGGGGCAAACTGGCGGAAATTGATGGGGCAAACTGGCGGAAATTGATGGGGCAAACTGGCGGAAATTGATGGGGCAAACTGGCGGAAATTGATGGGGCAAACTGGCGGAAATTGATGGGGCAAACTGGCGGAAATTGATGGGGCAAACTGGCGGAAATTGATGGGGCAAACTGGCGGAAATTGATGGGGCAAACTGGCGGAAATTGATGGGGCAAACTGGCGGAAATTGATGGGGCAAACTGGCGGAAATTGATGGGGCAAACTGGCGGAAATTGATGGGGCAAACTGGCGGAAATTGATGGGGCAAACTGGCGGAAATTGATGGGGCAAACTGGCGGAAATTGATGGGGCAAACTGGCGGAAATTGATGGGGCAAACTGGCGGAAATGGGGCAAACTGATGGGGCAAACTGGCGGAAATTGATGGGGCAAACTGGCGGAAATTGATGGGGCAAACTGGCGGAAATTGATGGGGCAAACTGGCGGAAATTGATGGGGCAAACTGGCGGCAAATTGATGGGGCAAACTGGCGGAAATTGATGGGGCAAACTGGCGGCAAAATTGATGGGGCAAACTGGCGGAAATTGATGGGGCAAACTGGCGGCAATTGATGGGGCAAACTGGCGGCAATTGATGGGGCAAACTGGCGGCAATTGATGGGGCAAACTGGCGGAAATTGATGGGGCAAACTGGCGGAAATTGATGGGGCAAACTGGCGGAAATTGATGGGGCAAACTGGCGGAAATTGATGGGGCAAACTGGCGGAAATTGATGGGGCAAACTGGCGGAAATTGATGGGGCAAACTGGCATTATTTGATGGGGCAAACTGGCATTATTTGATGGGGCAAACTGGCGGCAATTGATGGGGCAAACTGGCGGCAATTGATGGGGCAAACTGGCGGCAATTGATGGGGCAAACTGGCGGCAATTGATGGGCACAGTAACTGCATTTAATGGGGACAGTGGCTGTGTACATTAGATACTCATGACTTCTGCAATCTGCAAGTTATATTCTCCTGTCTTCTGCACTATGTACATTAGATACTCCTGGCCTTTGCACTCTGTACATTATGTACCTCTGCACTCTGTATATTCAAGACTCCTGACCTTTTTACTCTATACATTAAATACTCCTGACCTCTGCTTTCTGTTTGCCAGTAATAATGACACGCTCTTGACCAATGTGTCCCTTTATATTTACAGCTGTTGGTTGCCAACTTGAATGAATTCTTTGTTAAGGTAAGCTCAGAAAAAGTATCAACTCTTTGGATTCTGTATATGTATATAATGGAATTTTTTATAATGTACTGAGATTTATGTGTGTGTCTCCAACTTTTTGTTTTTATATCTTGGCGATTTTGTTAAAACAAGCATAACTTATATCAATTAAAATAATATACCATTCATATATCTATTATGTTTTAAAAAAGAGCATATAAATAAAAAAGCTTAAACTGGTGACTGGGTCTCTGTAACCGATTACCGACTGGCTTACACAGATACAGTATATGGGCCAGATTCAGGAAAGAAATAAGCCGACTTATTTCAGCGTCTGGCCCTCCTATCTATGCGCCTGATTCATCGAATCAGTTAGGCATAGATTTCCATAAGATCCAACAGGCATAGGTCTCTTACGCCGTTGAATCTTATTTTCATATTTTAGGCTGGACGCTAGGTGGCGTTCCCATCTAAAATATGTAAATATGTATCTCCTTACGTCGTTTATGTAAGACTTACGCATGGCCTAAAGTTATCCCTGCTATAGCTCGTGCAGCCAATGTTAAGTATGGACGTCGGAGCCGACGTAATTTGTGTACGTCCATTCACAATTGAGATGGCCGTCATTTACGCTGACGTCGCTTTCATTGACAAGTAGCGACGTGATTTGGAGCATGCGCACTGGGAACCAATCAGTGCCGGCGCATGCGCAGTTCGTTCGGCGCGGGGTCGCGCTTCATTTAAATGATACACGCCCCCTACCCGCCAAATTTGAATTTGGCCGGGTGATTTATGCTACGCCGCCTCAACTTTACAGGCAAGTGCTTTATGAAGAAAGCTCTATTTGTGGGTAAAAAAGGACATCAATTTTGTTTGGGTACAACATCGCATGACCACACAATTGTCAGTTAAAAATGGCGCTGTGCCAAATTGTAAAAAATGCTCTGGTCAGAAATGGGGTAAAATCTTCCAGGTTGGAAGTGGTTAAAAAGAAGGAACTCCAGAAATGAGATTAGGTTTACCACCTACATTGAACCAGCTTGGCCCAAACAGAATATCTAGATGCCTATGCATGGTCGATGGTGAAGCTGAAAATTATTCTGGTAGGCTATGCTACATACACTAAGCGGCACCCTCTTCAGCCTCTATGCCACATACAGCAAGGTATTTGTTATATTCAGTGACGGCTGGTGCTGCAAATTTTTGGGGGCGCAAACGGGAAAAAAAAACAATTGCAGCCTCACTGTGCCCATAAAATGCAGCCACTGGGCCCATCAAATGCAGCCACTGTGTCATGCTATCAAAAACATAGCCTCTGTGCCATCAATTGTCACCACTGCCATGCCATCAAAAACATAGCCACTGTGCCATCAAACGCAGCCACTGTGCCATCAAACGCAGCCACTGTGCCATCAAACGCAGCCACTGTGCCATCAAACGCAGCCACTGTGCCATCAAACGCAGCCACTGTGCCATCAAACGCAGCCACTGTGCCATGCCAATCAAACGCAGCCACTGTGCCTCAAACGCAGCCACTGTGCCATCAAACGCAGCCACTGTGCCATCAATTGTCACCACTGTGCCATGCCATCAAACGCAGCCACTGTGCCATCAATTGTTACCACTGTGCCATGCCATCAAACGCAGCCACTGTGCCATCAATTGTCACCACTGTGCCATGCCATCAAACGCAGCCACTGTGCCATCAATTTTCACCACTGTGCCATACTATCAAACACAGCCACTGTGCCCACCATTTGTCGCCACTGTGCCAATTGTCACCACTGTGCCAATTGTTGCCACTGTGCCCATTGTCGCCACTGTGCCATGCCATCAAACGCAGCCACTGTGCCATGCCATCAAACGCTGCCACTGTGCCATCAATTTTCACCACTGTGCCATCAATTTTCACCACTGTGCCATGCCATCAAACACAGCCACGGTGCTATCAATTGTCACCACTTTGCCATGCCATCAAACACAGCCACTGTGCCCACCAATTGTCACCACTGTGCCCACCAATTGTTGCCACTGTGCCAATTGTCACCACTGTGCCCTGTGAAATGCCCCTGCCCGGCACTTAACTTTCTGGGGGTTAGCTATCCTCCTTCCACGTCCCTCGATGTCTGTCTTCCCCCCCACCCTCGATGACCCTTCAGCCAATCGGGTTACCGGTAACCAGAACCGGTGAACCTGATTGGCTGAGACGACTGTCAGTCTTATCTAAGGAACGCACCCCCTGTACGTCCCTTGGATATGCTTTCCAAGTACAGCCCTCAGGCTGTATTCGGCTTCCGGAAACTTATCAGAGCCGATGGCTCTGGTAGGCACTTCCACACAGCCAACTAGCTGCCTTTATTCAGTAGGCCGGTGCTCACCATCTGGCCATCTGAACAGTCAGCGTCAACAATATACAATGTGCAATATGCAATGCATGAATCTGTTATTGTAATCAGTGGCGGTGCGAGAGCCAGAGGGGGCGGCGCTCCAGCGCCCTCTATGGACACACCACTGGTTGTATTCCTGAAATCTGTCAGTGTCAAATTTGAGCCTTCCTATTGGCCATGTAATATAATGACTGGGTGATGGAGGGATGTAGCAGACAACTTGAGTCAGCTACAGGAGGTATTAGGAGGCGGGCTGCAGCACATCCCAGCCAATGGGTGTGCTGGCACCGTTATTGGCCATGTGCATGGAGCTGCTGTAGAGCCCCATTACTGTCAGGTGAGGAAGAACAGTGCTACAAAAATTTCTGACGGTACAAGAATCTGTATGCAGCAATGTCTCTCTCTGAAGTCTGACAGCTGCACTTCCTTCAACCAGCCACATGCCTGCTGAGCTCTGCAGCCTCACGTGATCCTATGGAAGTCTGTATGAGTCTATGACAAGCCTTGATCTACTTTTATTTAGTGAGTGCATTTTAATTGTCCTTGTGAGTGTGAGTACTTTATTAACCACTTGCTGACCAGCGCACGCACTTTTACATCGGCAGAATGGCACGGACAGGCAAATGGGAGTACAGGTACATCCCTTTTAAATTTTCCGCCGTGAGGGCATGCGAGTGCCACCAATGGTGTGCGCTCCCCTGCCATAAACTCTGTGACCATGTCCACGGGACCTGTGGACTTGATGTCTGCTGGTGTCCCGTAACCGTGTCACGGAGCTGCAGAACGGGGGGGATGCTTGTGTAAACAACGGTGTCAGCTCGCTCTCATCTTGAGCAGTGATCCGTGTTGTGTCACAGTAAGCCCAGCCCCCACACAGTTAAGATCACTCCCTAGGACACACTTAACCCAGGACACATTTAACCCAGGACACACTTAACCCAGGGGCGGACTGACCATTCAGGCAGTGACCAAGGGCCCCATGCCACTAGGGGGCCTCATCGGGGTGGCCAGCCTCCGCAAAACTAGGGACAGAATGTAAAAAACTGTGTGTTTTTTTTTTTACATCTGTTCCTGAAATGCCTGACACTAAATCCTGAGATTATAGCTGCCCCGCCTCTGCACTGCCCCTTCAGCCAATAAGAACATGTTGTACACGCCCCCTTTCACAGCGTTGGCTATTTTGACACAGAAGCAGGAGATGCAGTGTCCGACTGCTAGAGGAGAGGGAGGCGGGGACAGCTTAAAGTGTGGGACGAACTGCTGCCTGAAAAGGTAAACTGACTGAGCTTTAGAAAATGGATTATTGTCAGTGGATTACCCCGGAGAGCAGAGAGGGAGGGGGATGTGTTACCTCTAGCATGGCTCTTCCTGTCTCTGACTATTAGATCGATTTTGTGTGTGATAAGTGCATTGCTCCTGGAGGAAGAACATGTCTTGAATGTCTCCCCAATCTCTACTAACTACATCTCCCTACTCATTAGCTACCCACCACAAAGCAGGCACAGTCCCCCTCCTCTCCTCTCCTGTATTACCAACGGATGTGCCTGTAAGCTGCTGGGGCACTACAAGTTCCAGCATGTCAGGAGATGGGGGCAGCAGTGTGTTCAATCAGGCACATTTTTGGGTGTAAAATGCTGGTGTATGTATACTGTATGTGTATGTATACTGTGTGTGTGTGTATATATACTGTATATATGTACATACTGCATGTGTATGTATAGTGTGTGCAGGGCTGTTCCACCCTATACTCTAGCTACACAAGCTGCGTAGGGCCCCGTGTAATACTCTGGGCCCCCGATTCTTCCCTGCAGCCGCTGTCACCGCCGCTAGAGGTCCATGGCCGGGCCGCCATTTTCTTGTAGACCAAAAATAGGAATTGAGCTGTGGCACCGCCCACCTCCTACCCCGCTAATGTCTGTCTGTGAAATGATGTGGACGGGGGTGGGTGATGCCGCAGCTCAATTCCTATTGGCAGCCACCCGGCTGCCTCTCCTGTAATGGCGGCAGGAAAGAATCTCTGCTGCTATTGCTTCATACCTAAAAATGTAAGTGGGGGCTGGGATTGCCTGATGTAAGGGGGGCTCCGCTGGGATTGCCTGATGTAAGGGGGGCTCCGCTGGGATTGCCTGATGTAAGGGGGGACTCCGCTGGGAATGCCTGATGTAAGGGGGGAATCTGCTGGGATTGCCTGGTATAAGGGGGGACTCCGCTGTAAATGCCGGAATGCCTGGTGTAAGGGGGACTCTGCTGGGAAGGCCTGGTGTAAGGGGGACTCTGCTGGGAATGCCTGGTGTAAGGGGGACTCTGCTGGGAATGCCTGGTGTAAGGGGGACTCTGCTGGGAATGCCTGGGGCCTGGTGTAAGGGGGACTCTGCTGGGAATGCCTGGTGTAAGGGGGACTCTGCTGGGAATGCCTGGTGCTAAGGGGGACTCTGCTGGGAATGCCTGGTGTAAGGGGGACTCTGCTGGGAATGCCTGGTGTAAGGGGGACTCTGCTGGGAATGCCTGGTGTAAGGGAGACTCTGCTGGGAATGCCTGGTGTAAGGGGGACTCTGCTGGGAATGCCTGGTGTAAGGGGGACTCTGCTGGGAATGCCTGGAGAACACTGCCGCTGGGAATGCCTGGGTAAGGGGGTAAGGGGGACCTGCTGGGAATGCCTGGTGTGGGAATGGGAATGCCTGGTGTAAGGGGGACTCTGCTGGGAATGCCTGGTGTAAGGGGGACTCTGCTGGGAATGCCTGGTGTAAGGGGGACTCCGCTGGGTGCCTGGTGTAAGGGGGACTTGCGATGCCTGGAAATGGACGCTGGATTGCCTGGTGTAAGGGGGACTCCGCTGGGATTGCCTGGTGTAAGGGGGACGCTGGGATTGCCTGGTGTAAGAGGGGAATTGCCTGGTGTAAGAGGGGAATTGCCTGGTGTAAGTGGGACTCCGCTGGGATTGCCTGGACTGTAAGGGGGACGCCTGATGGGAATGCCTGATGTAAGGGGGGAGTAATGCCTAAGGGGACTCTGGTAATGCCTAAGGGGGGGTAATGCCTGGAAAGTAAGGGGGACTCTGCTGGGAATGCCTGGTGTAAGGGGGACTCTGCTGGGAATGCCTGGTGTAAGGGGGACTCTGCTGGGAATGCCTGGTGTAAGGGGGACTCTGCTGGGAATGCCTGGAAAGGGGGACTCTGCTGCCTGGTGTAAGGGGGATGCCTGGTGTAAGGGGGACTCTGCTGGGAATGCCTGGTGTAAGGGGGACTCTGCTGCTGAAAGTGACGCCTGAAAGGGGGGACCGAAATGGGAATGTAAGGGGGAATGGGAATGCCTGGTGTAAGTGGGAAGTAAGGGGGACTCTGCCAATGCCTGGTGTAAGGGGGACGCTGTAATGCCTGCTGGACTCCGACTGCCTGACTGGTGTGACGCTGGGTAAGGGGGAAAGTGGGAATGCCTGGTGTAAGGGGGACTCCGCTGGGATTGCCTGGTGTAAGGGGGACTCCGAATTGCCTGGTGTAAGGGGGACTGCCTGATTGCCTGGCCTGGTGTAAGGGGGACTCGCTGAAATGCCTGGTGTAAGGGGGAGAGCCTGCCGTGCTGGGAATGCCTGGTGTAAGGGGGACTCCGCTGGGTAATGCCTGGTGTAAGGGGGACTCCGCTGGAATGCCTGGTGTAAGGGGACTCCGCCTGGCTAATGCCTGGTGTAAGGGGGACTCCGCCTGGTGTAAGTGCCTGGTGTGAAGTAAGGGGGAATTGCCTGGTGTAAGGGGGAATGCCTGGTGTGGGAATGCCTGGTGTAAGGGGGACTCGCTGGTGTGAGGGGAATGCCTGGTGTAAGGGGGACTCCTGCCTGGGAATGCCTGGTGTAAGGGGGACTCTAAGGGGGGACTCCGCTGGTAATGCCTGGTGTAAGGGGGACTGGTGTGTAAGGGGGGACTCCGCTGCCTGGTGTAAGGGGGACTCTGGGAATGCCTGGTGTAAGGGGGACTCTGCTGGGAATGCCTGGTGTAAGGGGGACTCTGCTGGGAATGCCTGGTGTAAGGGGGACTCTGCTGGGAATGCCTGGTGTGGACTCTGCTGGGAATGCCTGGTGTAAGGGGGACTCTGCTGGGAATGCCTGGTGTAAGGGGGACTCTGCTGGGAATGCCTAAGGGGGCTGGGAATGCCTGATGTAAGGGGGAATCCGCTGAGATTGTCTGGTATAAGGGGGGACTCTGCTGGAAATGGCGAAATGCCTGGTGTAAGGGGGGACGCCGCTCGGAATGCCTAGTGTAAGGGGGACTCGGCTGGGAGTGCGTGGTGTGAGGGGGACTCGGCTGGGAGTGCGTGGTGTGAGGGGGACTCGGCTGGGAGTGCGTGGTGTGAGGGGGACTCGGCTGGGAGTGCGTGGTGTGAGGGGGACTCGGCTGGGAGTGCCTGGTGTGAGAAGAGACTCTGGGCTTCCACTGATTCTGCATTATGTGAATCATTTTAATTTTCTTTTTCTCTCTCTCTCTCTCTCTCGCTCTCTTTCTCTTTTTCTCTCTCGCTCTCTTGCTCTCTCTCTCTCTCTTTTTCTCTCTCTCTCTCTTTTTCTCTCTCGCTCTCTCTCTCTCTTTCTCTCTTTTTCTCTCTCGCGCTCTCTCTCTCTCTTTCTCTCTTTTTCTCTCTCGCTCTCTCTCTCTCTTTCTCTCTTTTTCTCTCTCGCGCTCTCTCTCTCTCTTTCTCTTTTCTCTCTCTCTCTCTCTCTCTCTCTCTCTCTCTCTCTCTCCTCTCTCCTCTTTTTTTCACTCTCTCTCCCTCCACCCCTCTTTTTCTCTCCCTCCACCCCTCTTTTTCTCTCCCTCTCTCCCTCCACCCCTCTTTTTCTCTCCCTCTCTCCCTCCACCCCTCTTTTTCTCTCCCTCCACCCCTCAGACTCTAACGACACCCGCGCGCCACACCCATTTTTCACCACCGTAGAGGGCCCCTTAGCAGAATTTTGCTTAGGGCCCCTTAGGGATCGGCACTGTGTACATGTATGTATACTGTGCATTTGTGTGTGTACACAGTATGTGCCATGTGTGCCCACTGCTGCTCAACATGGAAGACTGATGTAAGATATGGAATTTACAGGTAATTCAGACTTCCTATGATTGCAGCCACTGACACCAATGTTGGGGTTATTATTGGAGCAATTGATCACCCATGCTGGAGCAATTCTTGCCCCAGTGTCGGATAGGGATTGCACACATATATTGTTAAGGCGTCAGGAAAGGAAACTTCTGGGACTGACACATGCAGCACAGAAAGGTAGAGCTCCTCCTTCTTGATGGGTTTATTCTTTACCCTTCCTTTATCCTTGTATAAGAGACGAGCAAGATATCGCCCCAGGTGGGACTTGAACTTACAATCAAGGGCTCGTATAACGATAAGTACAAAAAAACAGCATACTGCAGATGTTGGCAGTATGCTGGAGCTAATGTCAGAAAGTGGATTTTTGGGTGAACCTCCACTTTAACTTAGAGACTGTTATAGATGCAGGAACTGTTTCTGGTGAAAAAGATGCATCTCCATCTATTGCGCCTCTCTTAAAAAGATCACCTGAGGCATGTGTAATGCCGGGACTGGGAAGCTCCCATTCACTACCCAGACTCGCCCGTTTGCAAAGGGTATTAATGAAAAGGGTAGCTATTGAGTATGGCTTGGAGTTCCCCTATGTGCCAAAGCCGATTATGGAGGAGATTGAAGCCAATCAAGAGAAGTGGTATGAGGAAGCCATCTGGGACTATTTGAATGTGCCTAAACAGTCCCGGAACTTGGACTATTGCATTATAATGGCCCACCGCTTACAGGGATGTTGGCTTCATTGGAGCTATGGTTGGTACATTTACGCTGATTGGGTGGTCATCCAAAGACCTGGCAAGGATGATAGTGTACTTTGTCAGCACCCTTGACAAGTATGGAAAATCCCTAAACTGACGGATTCCCGGTTCTACTTATTAAAGACTGGCAGGACCTATGTTGGAGAGGTTTTTTTTTTTTCGTTTTTTCTCAAAGAAGTTCCATGAAGAAGCTTTATTTCTTCAGTTTTCTGTGATACTTGAACTCGGGAGGGGAGGAACTAGTCAGTTAGGACCAGGGACTTGTGTAAATTGTGATTTCTGCCACCAGGTGGCAGTGTTCAATAAGAGTAGGGAAAGACTCTTTAAAGCCTAGCTACTGTGTTCTTTTAGAAGGAAGAAGGGAAGTTCCACCTCCACAGAGGTGCAGCTTTACTCTGTCCTGACTGTCTATAATATTAGGAGTAGAATTATTGCGTGTATGTTCTGTTTTCTTTTAGGTAAGCTGATATTCTATCAAGACTGCCAGAGAGTGGGCAGGTTAGATAGATAGAACAGGGGATGGTGATGTAAATCTGTGAATTGGTACAGCATGACAATGTATACTGTGTTCCTATTTCTTTTCTTTCTTCCCATCCAAGTTAAAGGTTCAGGTGCTGGTGGTCAGGCTTGAGTGCCATTGTTTTCGCCACTGGGGACAGTGTCTTTCTGTAGTGGGGCGAGTGTGTAGTGCCCTGCTCCTGATGAACAGGTGCTGCCTCAAATTTAATAGGGGTCTGAGATGTTATTTGGCTCAGACCAGAGTGATTAAGGGCAATTTAGCCTCTGTTCTAGCCATGGCTGTGCTGGGAGTGATCCACCATTGATCGCCTGGAGGTGTTATTACCACCCCAGGCCAAGGGTGGCAGCAGTCAGGTCATGGTACATTGAGTGTCCCCCTGGGCAAAGAATTCGTGGGAGTGGTTACACCACTGTGCATGCTGGGGAGGGGTACTTAAGGGACAGACGCCATTGCTGTGGGGTCTGTTCGCACCTCGTGGCCCGCCTGGCTGGAGGTGCGTGTTGTGAAACCTAGCTCCAGAACTATGTTGGCCCGGGGCTGCGGCTTTGTCTGGGGGCGCCCGTACTGCAGAGGTGATCCTGTGCTGTCCGTCCTGCGGGAGGAAGCCACTTGAAGGAGACCAGGGGAGGACCTATCCTGGTAAGGACCATGTAAGAGGCTGGTACCTTAGAAGGCCTGGTAACTTCATCCAAGGATGCACCGTACACCAAGAGGCCTGACAGTGTCGCCTGTCGGATCCAAAGGTTCTAGTGAGAAAAGCTAAAGAGATCCGGGTGCTGAATGCTGTGGCAGAGGATTCTGGACCAAAATATCTCACCAAGAAAGGAAGGTCTGTGGCAGTGACTGTACTTTATTTTGTGCATCATCCTGGCTGCTAGGCCAGTGAGGGGGACCTATCCTGGTGAGCAATACCCACTCTGACTAGAGTGGTGACGAGAACTGTTTGCTAAAAACAGGAGTGTTTCCTTTACTTTGTGACTGTGCACCTGAACCTACCTACCCTTCCACCCCTTACTCTTCTTTTCTACTAAAGTTCTCCAAAACAATCCCAAAGAGAAAGAGGTACATTGTGTCTGGACATTAAAATTCTTTGGACTCTCCTTTCACCCTGGACAGCGAGAATAGAGGTAACGTGCCACCCCAAATTTGACCAGCAGCTCCTGCGGGAGTAGTGCTACATATCATCTATTGCTTTAGGAAAAAAACTAAAGACCCACCTCTTCTGATAGATCAGTACGAAAATGGATGCAAAGCGCCTTGAGGCGATTCGGTTAGTATTTGTTAGCATTATACAAGTTACTCAGTCCCCTCATATTTATCGATCGCTCATCCCCCCCATATCGATCTGTCACTAATCGCCTCCCTCCCCCTCTATCGCTCACCCCCTATAGCTACATGCAGCTTCTGGGACTGACACATGCAGCACAGAGAGGTAGATCTCCTCCTTCTTGATGGGTTTATTCTTTATCCTTCCTTTATCCTTGTATAAGAGACAAGCAAGATATCACCCCAGGTGGGACTTGAACCCACAATCCCTGACCAAGAAGGCCAGTGCCTTATCCATTAGGCCACCGGGGCTTTGTTATCTATCTATCTATCTATCTATCTATCTATCTATCTATCTATCTATCTATCTATCTATCTATCTATCGCTCATCCCCCTCCCTTCCCATTTATCTATCGCTCACCCCCCCCCCCATATCTATCTGTTTATCTATCTCTCATCACCCCCTCCTCCTCTATCGCTCAACCCCCCATCTGTCTGTCAATCGCTCACCCTCCTATATCTATCGCTCATCCCCCATATCTATTTGTCTGTCTATCTCTCATTCCCGCTCCCTATCTATCTATCTATCTATCTATCTATCTATCTATCTATCTATCTATCTATCTATCTATCTATCTATCTATTTGTCTATCTTATCTTGTATCTGTCTATCTACTGGGACATGGTGAAGCTCTATCGGTGGTGCAGGTGAGGTCAGAGCTGAGAAGGGGCTGAACCCTGAGCTCTGTGCATAGTGCAATCCTGAGCTATCTGTCTATCTATCTATTTTCAGAACCCGATGATTACGATGAATCAGAGGAAGGCGAAAACCCCCGTTGGTCAGATGGTCTCCAAAGGGGTAAAAATTCCTTCCTGGCCCCCTAAGGCGACCGGATTGTCCCTGAATCATCATTTTGGGGTTTCTAAGGTTCGCACATTAAGACCGCAAATTTTTGCTTAGCATTTAGGCCACATTTACACAGGGTGTATCAATGGTGTAAAGTTGGCTTCTTCAGTTGTACCTCCAGCCTATAATAAGGCTCACCTATAGGTACAGTTAATCGGTTAGGAGATATTCGATGTTGCTGCAGCTGGTGACGTCACCGACACATGTGCTTTGAAAGTAGGCATACTCATGGTGTCCCTTTAGAGCTCTGTGTCACGGCCATGACTTCATGTGCATACGTGGGAGTGACATCATTGTGGCTAGGCCATTCAAATGGCCAGAGTCTGTGAATCCGAGGGAAGAGCGGATGAAGATGGAAGCCCTGTTAGCGGTGACAATGTTCCTCTGGAGGGCTTGGTTTTATATTAAGTAATTCATAATGTGCGACACGATGGATACTAGCACATTATGGAATCACTTTGCAGGTGGACATTGTTTTTTTTTTTTTTTTATGACTTCACTACCGCGTGAAATTATTTTTTCCCTTGTGGAGAGATGACGTTATTTTTTGCTTCAGACTTCCGCAGATGTAGAAAAAGTTTCGGAATTTGTCCTGTTCCTTCTTGCTCAAAGGAATGTATCGGTATTCACAGGCCATAAATTTCTCCATAGTCGTTTTAAAATATTCCTGTTCGTTGACAATCTGGAAAGAGAAAAATACATTTGTTAGTGTTTCTGATTAATACAGAAAGTGGTGACAAAACTTGGTGAACCCAACCCCCGATGTGCAGCAGATTACCCCCAAGGAAAATCCTTTAACCCAAAGCTCCCTCTAGTGGTCAGAAGAAGCACTGTATTAACACACCATTGATGTATATCTAATCTCAATAACATCTATACCAAATAACTCTTAAACCCTGTACACACGATCGAATATCTGATGGAATGTAATCCGATGGATTTTTTTTGGTGGATATCCGATGAAGCTGACTTTCATCAGTCTTGCCTACACACCATCAGTCAAAAATCCGACCGTGTCCAACACAGTGACGTAAAACACTACGACGTGCTGAGAAAAATTAAGTTCAATGCTTCCGAGCATGCGTCGACTTGATTCTGAGCATGCAGGATTTTTGAACGATGGACTTCCACACAGACTATCATTTTTTTCTTATCGTTTTTTTTATCCATAGGAACATTTTAAAACGTTCTATTTAAAATGTTCTATTTTTTTCACACCGATGGAAAACAAACCGATAGGGCCCACACACGATCGGTCCATCAGTCCTTTTTTCATCAGACAAACTGATCATGTGTACAGGGCTTCAGAGGTGGAGGCTGCATTCATTTTCTTTTTTTTGGCTAAATACATCTGCAGGCACAGAAAAATGCCTGTTTAATCCTGTCACAATTCCAGCCCCCCTGTAATTTCCTGTGCCATGAGCTGAGATGTCAATGTTGTCAGTTTTTGTCTGTGAACTACAAAGCAACACCGCTCTATGCAATGGAGATTAGGAGAGGTGAAGGTGCTTGTAGTTCTAATCAGGCCAGGGTGACAACACTTCTTCTCCAAAGGTACAGTAAGTCAGTGTTGTCACCCCAGGACAGGAAATGTTGTTATTGGCAGGATCACCAAGTTAAATAAAGCAGGTCTAAGTGTTGCATCTGATGCATACACAATAATTATCACCAACAATGAACAGAATTCATTCAGATAAGTCCTCGGACCATGTGATTTGTGCAGTGATCACAAATGGGAGAATTCTGTACAAAATACACATCTTAGATGCTGCTGAAAATCTCCCCTCCCCCAACGTCTCCTGTTTCACGCCAAGCAAAGGAATCAACCTGCAACAACATGGACACCCCCGCCCCTTCTAGGCAAAATCATCACCCCTAGCGCCAGAGTCAAAAGTCTTGGGGTCATCTTTGACTCCTATATGACAATGGACGCACAAATAGGGTCAGTAGTCAGCGGATCTCACCATCTGCTGCGCCTACTATGCAGACTTACTCCTTTTATCCCCAAAGAAGACATAGCGGTCGTGTTGGGAGCAATTGTAAACTCCAGACTGGACTATGCAAATGCCCTTTACCTCGGACTCCCCAAGTACCAAATCACTCGTCTGCAAGCCGTTAAAAACACTGCCGCTAGACTTGTGACTGGGAAAAAACCCTGGGAATCAATCTCACCTTCACTGAGATCCCTTCATTGGTTGCCAGTCAAAGACGGAATTGCTTTTAAAGCACTCTGTTTAACGCATAGATGTATCCATGGGAAGGCTCCCCAATAACTATGCGAAAAAATAAAAGCTCATAATCCCAATCGCGTTCTGCGATCCACCAATCAAAATCTACTCCAGATACCGAAAGCCAATTACAAGTCCAAAGGAGACAGAAGATTTGCGATCCAAGGTCTCAGACTTTGGAACGCTTTACCAACCAGCCTTTGGTTGGAGAACCACTTAGCGTTCAGGAGAAAGATCAAGACTCATCTCTTTTGATATCAAAGGAGACAGGAACATCAAGCGCCCAGAGGCGATTTAGTTTGCATGTGCTGCGCTATAGAAGTCTTCATTCATTCATTCAATGTAAATAGATCCCTCCATTATTCATATACTTACCGGTTCTGGTTTAAATGCTGGGGGTAACTTTTTTTTCTCCACCTCGGCCCAGTCAATCGTCTTGAAAAATGGATTCCCTCTGATGTCGCGTACCAGGCGTGCCCGTTCATCCTGGTCTCCACATAAGAGCTGTAAAGAAGAAAATATAAGATATGATGAGAAACACAGAGAGAACAATAATATGTGACCAATAGAACTCCTCATTGTAATCTGTGATTCTGACAGCGACTTATTTCAGCTTCCTTACTTTTGCCTGTAAGCCTGCCACTATGTCATGATTGGTTTATTTCTGTCATGTTACTTCATAAGAGGTTTTAAAGGAAAATTCTGATTTTTTTAAATCACAATAGAGTTCACAATGAATTGTTATGGAGAATGTAAAAAAAAAAGATCTTTCTGTTAATTCTGCAACTGCCATGATTTGTTCTTCCAGAGATGGCGGTCCCATGGGAATTCTATTTGCTGTCTAAGGATTATCTCCAGGAATTGAAGGGCCCAGTTTTTTCCACAGTAACAGAGAGCAGAGCAGTTCAGTGTCCAGCAGCTATCCACTCTGGCTGCAGTGAACCAGCAGTCGGGGGGCAGTATGGTGTGCATTTCATTCGGGGGCAGTATGGTGTGCATTTCAGCTGCCTTTTTGTCTACAAACTTTATTTGAAGTGCACAAAGTGACACTTCATTCATGTCACTTTACAGCAGTGCGGTGTGCTATGGTGACATGTGATCCAGCTCGGAATGCTGCAATAAAGTTCAGAATGTATGCATTTTATTGCAGATAGATGCAACTCAGCTCCAAGCTGCATTGTAGTGTGAGCCGTGACTGCCATTCTTTCAATGCAGAAAAACACCAGTCGCCGCACTATGTGTGAAATGTCCCAAATTTTCTGTATGCGCAGTTGGATTTCCAAAGGAATCGTATAGAGCAGGGGGTGCCCAACCTTTTGAAGAGCGAGGGCCACTAAAGCAACTTGGTAACCAGTCGCGGGCCACATTGAGTAGAGTGGAGGGATGACAGGTCACGGCTACTCTATAGGCCCTCAGATCTGCTCAGATGGAAGGGGGCAAATTCCTTTCTGTTTTTCGGATTCGAGGTAGGTGGGCGTAAATGGACATTTGTCGCTCTATAGAGGTGAATTGAGGGTCCTATTTGGTCGGGCTGATCGCATGAAAAGGGCCTAAGACTGTAAGGCTGATGTGCTGCGGTTTACCCACACCATGGGTGCAGTGTAGGGCACCTGTGTCTATCCTGCGGGTTAGCTGAACTTTACCATAGACATCGCCTGTGGCAAAAGCCAGCACTGTAGAGGAAGCATCAGCTTATGGGGCTTTGCTCCACAGCCGCTTTCTTCCTCTACCACCAGCTTCATTCACAACACTGATGCTGTGGTATGGCGGGTCAGCAACCTGCAATCTAGGCTTGCCAACCCACCATTCCAGAGCAAGAGGTCCCGGGCCACTGGTTGGCCACCCCTGATATAGAGCATGAAGTCACATCATAAACAACCTCTGCAATGTATTATTCAGAGAACCCAAGGGCTGCTGCTTTTCTTACCCATCCTCTGTGATAGGATTTTCAGTTTTGGTGGTGTAATGTCTAAGACCCTTCCACTGCTAAAGGCTGCTGCTTTCCTTTTGACGACACTGAGACTGCTCAGGGGGATAAGTAAAGGCAGATCCTTCCACTAAGCAGTCAGTGTGCTGAAAGTATTGCTATGAGCCACATGAATGTGTGTCAGGAACAATGTATAGTTGTGTGTTCTGAATGCCTAACATGGTCTATATAACCTGAAAAGAGTTTTGTGTGTAAAGAGAAGGCAAAGCTCTGCATATACTTACCGCAACTAAGACACTATGGAGATCAGAGTCCATATATTCTGGATCATTGGGGGTCATGATATTCTTCCACGCGTCCTTTCTTCCGTCCTGTATATCATTATTCAATGGATGCTTGCCCAGCGCCATCTCATACACTATCACTCCCAAGGAGAAATAGTCCGCTGTGGTAGTGTACGGCAAATCATCACCGACCTGTAGAAACGTAAGAGGAGAAAAAAGGATGTTAACATTCCTAGGCCAGGTAGAGGACACAGATGACTCCATGCAAGATTACTACTGCAACAACACATCATCAGTAGGGTAAAACTAACCAGTCTCATGACGGTCTAACCCCAGTGGAGGAATTCTCCATTTAATGAAAGGGGAACCCCTTTATGTCTTCTCTACATCCCATAATAAACATTACAATTCTAATACTAGGATATCAGGAATCTTACCTCTGGGGCCATGTACATTCTTGTACCCGCATATCCTGTGATCTTTGTGTAATTAAAGACGTCGATCTGTGACAAGCCAAAGTCTGCAATCCTTATGTGTCCCTCGCTGTCCAGTAGAATGTTCTCTGGTTTGAGATCTCTGTGAAAAAAAGAAGTGAACTGTTAGCTCGGCATATCCCACATTATATTAAAGAGAGAAAAGATACATGTATACAAAGAAGAATGAAGATTGATGGGTGGACATTGGCTTCTTGTATAACTGACCACAGGAAGATCTTTGTTCTGGGGTTTCCAGCTCCGCCCACCTGCTATATTCATAAGGACTAAAACATTTTTTTCTGCTAGAAAATTACTTAAACCCCCCAAACATTATATATATTTTTTCTAACACCCTAGAGAATAAAATGGCGGTCATTGCAATACTTTTTGTCACACCGTATTTGCACAGCAGTCTTTCAAGCGCACTTTTTTTGGAAAAAAAATCACTTTTTTTAATTAAATAAGACAACAATAACTTTGGCCCAATTTTTTTATATATTGTGAAAGATAATGTTAGGCTGAGTAAAATGATACCCAACATGTCACGCTTAAAAATTGCGCCCGCTCGTGGCATGGCGTCAACTTTTACCCTTAAAAATTTCGATAGGCGACGTTTAAAAAATTCTATAGGTTGCATCTTTTGAGCTACAGAGGAGGTCTAGGGCTAGAATTATTGCTCTCGCTCTAAAAATCGCGGTGATACCTCACTTGTGTAGTTTGAACACCGTTTTCATATGCGGGCGCTATTTACGTATGCTTCTGCGCGCGAGCTCGTCGGGACGGGGGGCTTTAAAAACTGTTTTTTTTCGTTTTCTTATTTATTTTATTATTTTTTTACACTGAAAAAAATAATAATTTTAATCACTTTTATTCCTATGACAAGGAATGTAAACATCTCTTGTAATAGAAAAAAGCACAAAAAAAAGCATCCTCTTAAATATGAGATGTGGGGTCAAAAAGACCTCAGATCTCATATTTAGACTTAAATGCAAAAAAAAAAAAAATTGTAATTTATTTCAAATGACGCATGGGTGTGACTGATGTTTTGACGTCACTTCCGCCCAGCAGAGCTATGGGGACAGGTGGGGGCCATCTTGCCCTCACTCGCATCCCCCACACAGACCCGATTGTCTCCCGCCACCGATAACGGTGATCTTGCGGAGACCGCCGTTATCGTTTACAGGACCGCTCACTGAAAAGATGGATATTTCGGTTGTGGCAGCAGCTACTGCCGTTACCGAGAAAATCCATCTTTAAAAAGAGGACGTATATATATACAGTGAGGGGTCCTTAAGTGGTTAAGTGGAATATGACACGAGCAGGGAGACTTCTTCAGCAGATGGAAGGAGACTTTACAGGAGGCAACACAACTGAAAAGTCTTCCTGATTCATCAAGTAATAGCAGAAGCCAAGGGGTGATTGTTAGTCAGCTAATCCAATACTTACCTATGGATGACCCCACCATCATGCAGGGATTGCAGGCCACAGATGATCTCGGCAGTGAGATGTCTGAAGGAGAAAGAAAAATATGAATTAGTAATCAAAATCATTACAGACCAATAAAAAGTAAAGATGAGGGGACTTCCCCCTATAGTACATAGGGGTGTGGTTGGACGGGGCTCAGTGGGAGGGGCCTGACTGTTTTTAGTGGTCAGCCACCCCTAACTCCATCACAACCCTGTCATTGGACTTACCTTATGGTGTTGACTTTAAGTGGGGCTGAAGCTTCTATCAGTTTCCGAAGATCTCCTCCGTTCAGGATTTCCATGACGAGGAACAGATGAGTCTGTGTGAAAATAAGAGATAAAGGTTACATTAGAGACAATAAGATTCCATTTTGTGGGGGAATATAGGAAGGCACACACACCGGCAGACCCTGCAATGTGGAATCTTCCATTGAGAGAAGAGGAAATACATAGGCCGCCATGACTGGACTATCCTGATCACAATACTAGTCTTTTCTGGTTATTAGGGCGATCCAGTCACTTCATTACTTTGGTCACCATTCTGGAAGTCTCATATAGATGAGGTGGCCTGACTTCTCCAGTCCTCCTACAGGCAGGCTGGTTCTGGCTCAGTGACTTTAATGTTTGAGGCCAGAAGCAGCCAGGCAACTAGTAATTTCAAAAGTAGGTCAGCAATGGCAGCCTCTGAAAATTGGTTTCCATAAAGAAAACCTCTACTCTGTACAGATTACTCCACCAACCTCCAGCCCTGTAGGAGGCGCTCTAGAGTTCTGCTCTTACCTATACTGCTTCCCCGACTACAGCCAGAGCCCTCAGAAAAATCTGGTGTGGATACAAGTGGGGCTCCCCGCTGCCTCTCACAGTTTGGCACTTACTGCCTGTCATTGGGGAAGGGGGATGCTTAACCTTCTATATGTTTTGACTCCCAATAATGTTGTAATTTGAATCATTATTTTAGAGGGTCTGGAGCAGTAGGGGGCACAGTACAGGAATAGGATAAAGACATTGGAAGATAAAGACTTACATCTGTCTGGAATGTTCCGTACAGCTTAGTGACATAGGGGTTGTTCCTGAACATTTGTAGTACGTCACGCTCTGCAAGAATTTCCTTGGATTTACATTGCAGTAGTTTTCTTTTTTTAATGATCTTAACGGCCAGCTTTTGTTGAAGGGCCTCATGAGAGGCCAAAACCACCTTCCCAAAGGACCCCTCTCCAAGTACTGCATGGAAAGTTAATTGTTGTAACGATTGTTTGTAGAATCCTTCCTCCGTGGCACTGCTGGTTGTGATCGGTCCATGTTTCTTCTTTGTTTCTTTAGTCTTGCCATTATTTTTTTCTGGAAAAAGAGAAAAATATAAAAAAACAATTATTTTTAATTCCTGCTATTTACACTTCATTTAATGATGTTCCACAGAATCTGTGGACATGTAAATGCTTTTGATTTTACATATCTAAATGAATATCATTGGCTACATTACATAAGCAGGCTGTGCTTCCTTAGTATGTTTGTGATTTACTCTTCCTCCCTCTCATTGTAATCCCATCATTCTGCTTATCCTAATTAATAATCATTCCAATATTCTATATTGGTTTTATCTCAGCAGTTGATACAACAAGGGGGCCACCTGAACTCTAGTGATGATCTATAGGTAGAAATCTATATAGCGATCTCATTAAAATGATATAATTGAACAATAGAGTGGGGGGTCTGCAGGAACAGGGGGATGCGGTCTGTGGGCAGTTATGTTCTGGATATGATAAAACAGAAGGAATCTTCTTCTGCTCCTGCAGCCCCCATACAGAGCCCAGAACACGTCTTTCCACATGACTACTCCCAGTGACAATGATGGGGGTAGTAGCTTTGTCAGCCTGCCATGTGCAATCCTTTCGTTTGCAATTAGGTTGCCTGTCAGATCTGTGCATCTCCTTCACACCTGACACCTTTAAATCTGATTGGCTGCCCAACGCTCAACTGAAGAGTCAGCCAACTGACATATTCTGCTGCTAATTGCAAGTCATTGTCTCAGTAATCTCCCTCATGGGGACTTGCCAGGGGTTCTAACACCTCCCTTCTCTATGTAGTGATCCTTCTAGTTGTGCGTGTATATGTATATATATGTGTGTGTGTGTGTGTGTGTATATATATATATAGAGAGAGAGAGATGTGTGTATATATACAGTGGAACCTCGGCTTGCGAGTAACGCGGTTAACGAGCGTTTCGCAATACAAGCACTGCATTTTAACCACTTAAGCCCCAAGCCTGTTTTTCAGACTAGAAAATTACTTGGAACCCCAAACAGTATACTTTTTTCTAACATCCTAGAGAATAAAATGGTGATCATTGCAATACTTTTTGTCACACCGTATTTGCGCAGCGGTCTTACAAGCGCACTTTTCTTCAAAAAAAATCACTTTTTTTAATTAAAAAAATAAGATAACAGTAAAGTCAGCCCAATTGTTTTATATTGTGAAAGATAATGTTACGCCGAGTAAATTGATACCCAACATGTCGCGCTTCAAAATTGCACCTGTTTGTGGAATGGCGTCAGACTTTTACCCTTAAAAATCTCCATAGGCGACGTTTAAAAAATTCTACAGGTTGCATGTTTTGAGTTACAGAGGAATTACCACGTGTTTTCATATGCAGGCGCTGCTCACGTAT
Source organism: Rana kukunoris (assembly GCA_029574335.1). Taxonomy (NCBI): domain Eukaryota; kingdom Metazoa; phylum Chordata; class Amphibia; order Anura; family Ranidae; genus Rana; species Rana kukunoris. The sequence continues at coordinate 168,695 of JAJQKJ010002290.1, read as the reverse complement.
GCGTTCGCTTCTGCACGCGAGCTCGTCAGGACGGGGCACTTTAAAAAAAAAATATTATTATTTATTTTACTAGATTATATTTATTTTTACACTGATTTAAAAAAAAAAAATTGGGTCACTTTTATTCTTATTACAAGGAATGTGAACATCCCTTGTAATAGAAAAAATAATGACAGGTCCTCCTAAATATGAGATTTGGGGTCAAAAAGACCTCAGATCTCATATTTACACTAAAATGCAATAATACAAAAAATTGTCATTTGAAAAATTACACAAAAAAAAAATTGTCCCTTTAAGACGTATGAGCCGAAGTGACGTTTTGACGTTGATTCCGCCCTGCTAGGATATGGAGATGGGTGGCACTTTCCAGCACCCCCCCGCCTCTGGCCGTATGTGGTATTGCATCCCATTGAAGTCAATGCAGAACAAATTATTTTCATTTCCATTGACTTGAATGAGGAAACTCGCTTTGATATGCGAGTACTATGATTACTAGGATTATTTATGAGCATTCTACTGGAATGGATTATGCTCGTAATCCAAGGTTCCACTATATATATATATATATATATATATATATATATATATTACAGTAAAACCTTGGATTGCGAGCAGAATTTGTTCCAGAAACATGCTTGTAATCCAAAGCACTTGTATATCAAAGCATTTTTTTTTTACAGGGTTTAAAAGGGAAGAGAGACACCTCTAAGTGTAGGGAAAGGTGGGAAATGTTGTACCTTCATTAAATGTAACCATATTGCTACACTTAGAGGCTCCTCTCTTCTTTTTTATACTCGGTTGTGACATGACGCTACTCTTATATCAAGACATTGCTTGCTTGTCTTGCAAAATGCTCTCAAACCAAAGTTTTACTGTGTATGTATGTATATATGTGTGTGTGTGTGTGTGTGTGTGTGTGTGTGTGTGTATACACACATATAGTCATATAGTATATATGTAGGAGACATACATTACAGTATATTGTATAGTTCTCTAATATAATTCCTACCAATGGCATTTTTCTTGGTTTTTGGTTGAATGGACGGCAATCTGGGTTGAGCCCCCCTACGCCCTCCATCTAATTTCCCACACACATCCCTTTTTGGGGGCTGTGTGGCTGGTAGGCAGTTTTCCTTTATGAATTCTGCCCTACCCTTTGCTCCAGTTGCTTTTGTAACTTTGGTTGGCTGTTTACGTGGCATTGTTTTGTTCCTTCCTTCGCCTTAGAACAACAAACAAAATGCTGAAATGTAGAGAATTCAAAAACACTGCTACTCTGTCGCCTCCTAGTGTTTGAATGAATTTCTGTCAGTTGGAAGCTCCTTTTATATGTTAGGGTGAGACAACAAAGTTGTCATAGCAACATGAGCTGAGCTATTCTTACAGTGGCACTGTGGCAGTTGGAAGGTCCTTTTATTGACATATCTGCATATCGTCATGGCAACAATGATGTCATAGCAGCATGAGCTGAGCTATTCTTACAGTGGCACTGTGGCAGTTGGAAGGTCCTTTTATTGACATATATGCATATCGTCATGGCAACAATGATGTCATAGCAACATGAGCTGAGCTATTCTTACAGTGGCACTGTGGCAGTTGGAAATTCAAATGTTCTGTCAAAACCATATTAACCCTTTCATGCCCGAGCCTTTTTCTAACACGTGTTGTTTACAAGTTAAAATACATTTTTTGCTTGAAAATTACTTAGAACCCCCAAACATTATATATATATTTTTAGCAGAGACCCCAGAGAATAAAATGGCGATCGTTGTAATATTTTCTATCACACGTTATTTGCACAGCAGTCTTTCAAACTCTTTTTTTGGGGGGGAGACACTTTCATTAATTAAAAAAAAATATGTAAAGTTAGCCCAATTTTTGTATAATGTGAAAGACGATGTTGTGTTTAGTAAATAATGTCTTTGTTTTTTTTGTTTTTGTTTTTTATCTTCACATTTCATCACTTTTTGATGCAAGTGCACCTTATTATTTGGGACTTATCCTGATATTTTTTATGAACACTATTTCCCCCAGTGCCACCAGTAATGGGGCACTATTTCCCCCAACGTCCCCAGTAATGTTACACTATTTCCCCCAATGCCACTAATAATGGAGCAATATCTCTCCCAATCCAATGACACCAGTAATAGGGCACTATTCCTCCCAATGACACCAGTAATGGGGCACTATTTCCCCCAATGACACCAGCAATTGGGGCACTATTTCCCCCCTAATGACGCCAGTAATGGGGCATTATTTCTCCTAATGACACCTGTAATGGGGCACTATTTCTACCGATGACACCTGTAATTGGGCACTATTTCTACCGATGACACCGGTAATGGGGGCACTATTTCTCATGATGACACCAGTAATGGGGCACTACTTTTTACTATGCAAAGACACCAGTAATGGGGCACTATTTTCCCCCAACGTCCCCAGCAATGGGACACTATTGGCCCACCCTTTGAAGCTATAATGGCTTCAACTCTTCTGGGAAGGCTGTCCACAAGGTTTAGGAGTGTGTCTATGGGAATGTTTGACCATTCTTCCAGAAAAGGATTTTGTGAGCTCAGGCACTGATGTTGGACGAGAAGGCCTGCTTTACAGTTTCCTCTCTAATTTATCCAAAAGGTGTTCTATAGGGTTGAGGTCAGGACTTTGTGCAGGCCAATCAAAGCCAGCAGCTACACATACTGCAGCTGCTGGATTTTAATAAATGGACACTTACCTGTCCTGCTGTCCCTCGATGTCGGCAGTAAGGTTCCCGGCGTGAAGCCGAAAGGCTACACTGCCACCGCCATTGCTGGTAAGGGATCCTGGCAGCGTAGCTATTCGGCTTCCAGTCGGGAACCCTACTGCTTATGTGCGAGGCCCCTCTCCTCTCTTCTCTTAGCCCGGCGGCCAGGGGAGGAGGAGGGAGCCCCACGGTGATGCCACGGCCGGATTCCCAGAAGTGGGAAAGGATACCTGTCAAAGACAGGTATCCCGTCCCCCCTTCCCCCCCGAAAGGTGTCAATTGTGGCACCGGAGGGGGGAGGAATCCGATGAGCGGAAGTTCCACTTTAGGGTGAAGCTTCACTTTAACCCCAAACTTGCTCATCCATGTGGTATGGTGTTGATAGTGTGTGTTGCTATAGGTAGGATGGGCTACTTTGATATGTCAGGTGAAGGGTGCAGTGGATAGTAAAGGTTGTTGTAGGTAGGGTGGGTTAAATTTAGGCCCCTTCCACAGTTAATGCAATGTGCCTACACCCTCTTTTCACTGTGGCATACACAGCCCACTGTGTTACCACTCTCTTTAAGCCACCCAAATGTATCCAAGTTTTTTTTACAATCCTATTGTCTATATAGTGTATATGTAAGGGATGTCAAAATCGGGCACCCCATAAAAAAAGGATTATAGTTCTGTCATGGAGAAAGTTAATGGCATTTCTATTAAATCACCATTAGATGGCAGCATAGAGTGAAAAGCCTGAATGACCGAAAGCACATTCTAATGCAGGGGTGTCAAACTCATCATGGGTGGCATTGGCATTATGATTCCCCGGTTGTATCTGTAAGATTAGATGTCCAGTGCATCGCCTCCCCTTACATTAGATGTCAAGCCACTTCACCATCAGAAGTTGAGTCCCCCACTCAGGGCCGCCATCCCAATTTTTGGGGCCCTTTACACAGCTTTAGGCAGGGCCTCCCTAGAGTAGAAAAAGGGGGGAGCATCCGGGTCCCTGGAGACCATCAGGCCTCTTATAGGTGTAATTCCTGTAACCCCCCACTCTTCCTTACATCACAGTGCACCCCCTTTCCTTATGCTGCTGCTGGGAAGAAGCTGGATGTATTGCTTTAAAGCAGAAAGTAACGGTCTGGAGGAGGACCAGGAGAGGGCTGGAGATCTCCTGCAGCTGCAGGAGAGGTGTGAGGGCCACATGAAATGGCCTGGAAGGCCGGATTCAGCCCGTGGGCATTGTGTTTGACACCTGTGTTCTAATGGGACCTTTGGAGTGGAACCAAAAGACTGACCATTGTTTCTGGTGGGAACACAATAGCAGTTGCTACCCAGTCAGAAGGTCATGTGTTTGTGTCATTGCAGGTAAGAGGGAGCATATTTAAGGCTATAAATAGGGTGAAAGTGATTGAATTTACATCCCTGTGATCAGTAAAGGCTGCTGTGTCATTAATTAACATTTCAACCCATGTTTTTTGCGTACATTATTCCTCTATATGTGAATGTTGTTAGAGATACATACCACCCAACTTTTCAACTTCAGAATGAGGGACAAATGAGCATACCTCCCAACAAAGTTGTTGACCGGGGGGGTCCGCAGATCAAAGTTGTTGCGCGGGGAGCAGTCCACGGCGTTGTTGAGCGGGGGGGATTTACCGCGAATCGCGAGGGGGCGCGGAATCGGGACCGTGGGATTTCCGCAAATCATGGGACAATCCTGCGAAATCCGGGACGGTTGGGATGTATGGCAGATATAGATGTGTATTATTATATATGAACACAATAGAGATTGCTACCCAGCCTATCAGTCTGAAGGTCATGTGTTTGTCATTGCAGACATTTTTTAATAAAACACTTCTGGTTTCACCCGGCGCGCTCCCTTCGCACATTGGAATTATTGACCATACTTTCAACAGATGAGCAACATATACTACAAACAAAAATGCAGCGCGCCAGAAAAGTGTTCGGGTTTGGCTTCAAAAGAAGGTGGCATCCCTAGCCAGGACACCCTTAGGAAGATGCAATGTAAATTGGCAGCCTCCCAGACTTCTATAGGCAGACAGCTATACAGGTGAAGGCCTCCAGCCGGACACCACTTCTGTATAGGTAGGACGCTGTCTCCTATGGCAACAATCTTGTAGAAGCATTCCCCACCCCCAGACCTGACCCCTATATACCCCTGACCTATACACACTGCATATAATATACTCCTGACCTCTATATACCCCTGACCTCTACACACTGCATATTATATACTCCTGACCTCTATATACCCCTGACCTATACACACTGCATATTATATACTCCTGACCTCCATATACCCCTGACCTATACACACTGCATATTATATACTCCTGACCTCCATATACCCCTGACCTATACACACTGCATATTATATACTCCTGAACTTCCTATATACCCCTGACCTATACACACTGCATATTATATACTCCTGACCTCTATATACCCCTGACCTATACACACTGCATATTATATACTCCTGACCTCTATATACCCCTGACCTATACACACTGCATATAATATACTCCTGACCTCTATATACCCCTGACCTCTACACACTGCATATTATATACTCCTGACCTCTATATACCCCTGACCTATACACACTGCATATTATATACTCCTGACCTCTATATACCCCGGACCTATACACACTGCATATAATATACTCCTGACCTCTATATACCCCTGACCTCTACACACTGCATATTATATACTCCTGACCTCTATATACCCCTGACCTATACACACTGCATATTATATACTCCTGACCTCCATATACCCCTGACCTATACACACTGCATATTATATACTCCTGACCTCCATATACCCCTGACCTATACACACTGCATATTATATACTCCTGACCTCCCATATACCCCTGACCTATACACACTGCATATTATATACTCCTGACCTCCAATATACCCCTGACCTATACGCACTGCATATTATATACTCCTGACCTCCATATACCCCTGACCTATACACACTGCATATTATATATTCCTGTCTTCCATATACCCCTGACCTATACACACTGCATATTATATACTCCTGACCTCTATATACCCCTGACCTATACACACTGCATATTATATACTCCTGACCTCTATATTCCCCTGACCTATACACACTGCATATTATATACTCCTGACCTCTATATACCCCTGACCTATACACACTGCATATTATATACTCCTGACCTCTATATACCCCTGACCTATACACACTGCATATTATATACTCCTGACCTCTATATACCCCTGACCTATACACACTGCATATTATATACTCCTGACCTCTATATACCCCTGACCTATACATATTATATACTCCTGACCTCTATATACCCCTGACCTATACACACTGCATATTATATACTCCTGACATCGGAACGAGGTGAGAGGAACTTACCTGGTCCACGCCGAACGAGATTACATCTTGCCTGTCGTGTCTTCCGGGTATCGCCGCTCCAGCGCTGTGATTGGCTGGATCGGCGATGTCACTCCCACACATGCGCGCGGGAGTTTTTAATTCGGCAAGGTCCGGCGGCTGCCGGTCCTTTTAGCCGAGAATCCCCCCTGCGCATGCGCCGCTGCAATCAGCGGCGCATTGCGAGGGGAATATCTTCTAAACCGCACAGGTTTAGGAGATATTCTTACCTACAGGTAAGCCTTATTTTAGGTTTAACTGTAGGTAAAAATTTAAAAAAAAAAGGTTATTCAGTTATATAATTGTAGCACCATGCTCCCATTAAGTAGGCGCTAGGTGTTAAATTTTAGTTGCCGGAGCTGTAGTTTGGCTCAGAATAATTATTCTAAATTGTTGGTTCTGTTTCAGTTTAGCTAGGTTGCACAAGTTTCCCCTTGACGGTGGGTATCGCTGTTGCCGCAGGTCAAGGTTGGAAAGGCAACAGTCTCGACTGTCTCATATGAGGTATAGACAGTCCTATGATTTTAGTGAAAAATAGACAGTTATGAAGTGTGAGATTTATTTGAGAACCTGATATCTATATGTTGCATAATTACTTAACAGAATTCATATTTGTGAGTAGTGGCGGTGCGTCCATAGTGGGTGCAGGAGCGCTGCCCCCTCTCTCCTGCACCCTTCAATCTATTGTCGCCACTGCCGCCCAATATTCAGGTGTCCGGCCTCTTGTCGAGCGCTGGCCATCTGAATTACAGTGGTGGGGGTGTTTTGGAAGTGCCTGATTGGAGCCATAGGCTTCCTGGTTAGAGCCTATGGGCTGTAATAGGCTTCCAAATTCTTAAGCAGTGGGCGCACTGCTGTGCATTCGCTGCTTATGTTGTGCTGTGTTAGGGAATCGATTTCCTAACACTGACCCGCCTCTGACAATTAGGTGCACCGGGTCTGGTTACTGGTCACCTGATTGGCTGAAGCGACAGGCGCTGTGATTGGACACCTAGGCATCGAATCATAGCAGAGATGACATGAAGAGGACAAGAGAGGACATCAAGGACTCAGAGGGAGCGTGGAGGACGGCACTAAACCGAAAAAGGTAAGTCCGGGGGGGGGGGGCAAACTGGCGGCAATTGATGGGGCAAACTGGCGGCAATTGATGGGGCAAACTGGCGGCAATTGATGGGGCAAACTGGCGGCAATTGATGGGGCAAACATTTGATGGGGCAAACTGGCATTTGATGGGGCAAACTGGCATCATTTGATGGGGCAAACTGGCATCATTTGATGGGGCAAACTGGCATCATTTGATGGGGCAAACTGGCATCATGGGGCAAACTGGCATCATTTGATGGGGCAAACTGGCGGCAATTGATGGGGCAAACTGGCATCAAACTGGCGGCAATTGATGGGGCAAACTGGCGGCAATTGATGGGGCAAACTGGCGGCATTGATGGGGCAAACTGGCGGCATTTGATGGGGCAAACTGGCATCATTTGATGGGGCAAACTGGCATCATTTGATGGGGCAAACTGGCGGCAATTGATGGGGCAAACTGGCATCATTTGATGGGGCAAACTGGCGGCAATTGATGGGGCAAACTGGCATCATTTGATGGGGCAAACTGGCGGCAATTGATGGGGCAAACTGGCGGCATTTGATGGGGCAAACTGGCATCATTTGATGGGGCAAACTTGCGGCAATTGATGGGGCAAACTGGCATCATTTGAAGGGGCAAACTGGCGGCATTTAAAGGGGAAAACTGGCGGCATTTGATGGGGCAAACTGGCATCATTTGATGGGGCAAACTGGGATGGGGCAAACTGGCGGCAATTGATGGGGCAAACTGGCGGCAATTGATGGGGCAAACTGGCGGCAATTGATGGGGCAAACTGGCGGCAATTGATGGGGCAAACTGGCGGCAATTGATGGGGCAAACTTTGATGGGGCAAACTGGGATGGGGCAAACTGGCGGCAATTGATGGGGCAAACTGGCGGCAATTGATGGGGCAAACTGGCGGCAATTGATGGGGCAAACGGCAAAATTGATGGGGCAAACTGGCAATTGATGGGGCAAACTGGCGGCAATTGATGGGGCAAACTGGCAATTGATGGGGCAAACTGGCAATTGATGGGGCAAACTGGCAATTGATGGGGCAAACTGGCGGCAATTGATGGGGCAAACTGGCGGCAATTGATGGGGCAAATTGATGGGGCAAACTGGCAATTGATGGGGCAAACTGGCAATTGATGGGGCAAACTGGCGGAAATTGATGGGGCAAACTGGCAATTGATGGGGCAAAAATTGATGGGGCAAACTGGCAATTGATGGGGCAAACTGGCAATTGATGGGGCAAACTGGCATGGGGCAAACTGGCAATTGATGGGGCAAACTGGCTGGGGCAAACTGGCAATTGATGGGGCAAACTGGGGCAAACGGCTGGGGCAAACTGGCAATTGATGGGGCAAACAATTGATGGGGCAAACTGGCAATTGATGGGGCAAACTGGCAATTGATGGGGCAAACTGGCGGAAATTGATGGGGCAAACTGGCGGAAATTGATGGGGCAAACTGGCATTGATGGGGCAAACTGGCAATTGATGGGGCAAACTGGCAATTGATGGGGCAAACTTTGATGGGGCAAACTTTGATGGGGCAAACTGGCGGCAATTGATGGGGCAAACTGGCGGCAATTGATGGGGCAAACTGGCGGCAATTGATGGGGCAAACTGGCGGCAATTGATGGGGCAAACTGGCGGCAATTGATGGGGCAAACTGGCGGCAATTGATGGGGCAAACTGGCAAATTGATGGGGCAAACTGGCGGCAATTTGATGGGGCAAACTGGCGGCAATTGATGGGGCAAACTGGCGGCAATTGATGGGGCAAACTGGCATTGATGGGGCAAACTGGCGGCAATTGATGGGGCAAACTGGCGGCAATTGATGGGGCAAACTGGCTGGCGGCAATTGATGGGGCAAACTGGCGGCAATTGATGGGGCAAACTGGCGGCAATTTGATGGGGCAAACTGGCGGCAATTGATGGGGCAAACTGGCGGCTGGGGCAAACTGGCAATTGATGGGGCAAACTGGCGGCAATTGATGGGGCAAACTGGCGGCAATTGATGGGGCAAACTGGCGGCAATTGATGGGGCAAACTGGCGGCAATTGATGGGGCAAACTGGCGGCAATTGATGGGGCAAACTGGGCAAACTGGCGGCAATTGATGGGGCAAACTGGCGGCAATTGATGGGGCAAACTGGCGGCAATTGATGGGGCAAACTGGCAAAAATTGATGGGGCAAACTGGCGGCAATTGATGGGGCAAACTGGCGGCAATTGATGGGGCAAACTGGCGGCAATTGATGGGGCAAACTGGCGGCAATTGATGGGGCAAACTGGCGGAAATTGATGGGGCAATTGATGGGGCAAACTGGCAAACTGGCAATTGATGGGGCAAACTGGCGGAAATTGATGGGGCAAACTGGCAATTGATGGGGCAAACTGGCGGAAATTGATGGGGCAAACTGGCGGAAATTGATGGGGCAATTGATGGGGCTGGCGGAAATTGATGGGGCAAACTGGCGGAAATTGATGGGGCAAACTGGCGGGCAATTGATGGGGCAAACTGGCGGAAATTGATGGGGCAAACTGGCAAATTGATGGGGCAAACTGGCGGAAATTGATGGGGCAAACTGGCGGAAATTGATGGGGCAAACTGGCGGAAATTGATGGGGCAAACTGGCGGCAAATGGGGCAAACTGGGGCAAACTGGCGGCAATTGATGGGGCAAACTGGCGGCAATTGATGGGGCAAACTGGCGGCAATTGATGGGGCAAACTGGCGGCAAAAATTGATGGGGCAAACTGGCGGAAATTGATGGGGCAAACTGGCGGAAATTGATGGGGCAAACTGGCGGAAATTGATGGGGCAAACTGGCGGAAATTGATGGGGCAAACTGGCGGAAATTGATGGGGCAAACTGGCGGAAATTGATGGGGCAAACTGGCGGCAATTGATGGGGCAAACTGGCGGAAATTGATGGGGCAAACTGGCAATTGATGGGGCAAACAATTGATGGGGCAAACTGGCGGAAATTGATGGGGCAAACTGGCGGCAAACGGCAATTGATGGGGCAAACTGGCGGCAATTGATGGGGCAAACTGGCTGGCTGGCGGAAATTGATGGGGCAAACTGGCGGAAATTGATGGGGCAAACTGGCGGAAATTGATGGGGCAAACTGGCGGAAATTGATGGGGCAAACTGGCGGAAATTGATGGGGCAAACTGGCAATTGATGGGGGGCAAACTGGCGGCAATTGATGGGGCAAACTGGCGGCAATTGATGGGGCAAACTGGCGGCAATTGATGGGGCAAACTGGCGGCAATTGATGGGGCAAACTGGCGGCAATTGATGGGCACAGTAACTGCATTTAATGGGGACAGTGGCTGTGTACATTAGATACTCATGACTTCTGCAATCTGCAAGTTATATTCTCCTGTCTTCTGCACTATGTACATTAGATACTCCTGGCCTTTGCACTCTGTACATTATGTACCTCTGCACTCTGTATATTCAAGACTCCTGACCTTTTTACTCTATACATTAAATACTCCTGACCTCTGCTTTCTGTTTGCCAGTAATAATGACACGCTCTTGACCAATGTGTCCCTTTATATTTACAGCTGTTGGTTGCCAACTTGAATGAATTCTTTGTTAAGGTAAGCTCAGAAAAAGTATCAACTCTTTGGATTCTGTATATGTATATAATGGAATTTTTTATAATGTACTGAGATTTATGTGTGTGTCTCCAACTTTTTGTTTTTATATCTTGGCGATTTTGTTAAAACAAGCATAACTTATATCAATTAAAATAATATACCATTCATATATCTATTATGTTTTAAAAAAGAGCATATAAATAAAAAAGCTTAAACTGGTGACTGGGTCTCTGTAACCGATTACCGACTGGCTTACACAGATACAGTATATGGGCCAGATTCAGGAAAGAAATAAGCCGACTTATTTCAGCGTCTGGCCCTCCTATCTATGCGCCTGATTCATCGAATCAGTTAGGCATAGATTTCCATAAGATCCAACAGGCATAGGTCTCTTACGCCGTTGAATCTTATTTTCATATTTTAGGCTGGACGCTAGGTGGCGTTCCCATCTAAAATATGTAAATATGTATCTCCTTACGTCGTTTATGTAAGACTTACGCATGGCCTAAAGTTATCCCTGCTATAGCTCGTGCAGCCAATGTTAAGTATGGACGTCGGAGCCGACGTAATTTGTGTACGTCCATTCACAATTGAGATGGCCGTCATTTACGCTGACGTCGCTTTCATTGACAAGTAGCGACGTGATTTGGAGCATGCGCACTGGGAACCAATCAGTGCCGGCGCATGCGCAGTTCGTTCGGCGCGGGGTCGCGCTTCATTTAAATGATACACGCCCCCTACCCGCCAAATTTGAATTTGGCCGGGTGATTTATGCTACGCCGCCTCAACTTTACAGGCAAGTGCTTTATGAAGAAAGCTCTATTTGTGGGTAAAAAAGGACATCAATTTTGTTTGGGTACAACATCGCATGACCACACAATTGTCAGTTAAAAATGGCGCTGTGCCAAATTGTAAAAAATGCTCTGGTCAGAAATGGGGTAAAATCTTCCAGGTTGGAAGTGGTTAAAAAGAAGGAACTCCAGAAATGAGATTAGGTTTACCACCTACATTGAACCAGCTTGGCCCAAACAGAATATCTAGATGCCTATGCATGGTCGATGGTGAAGCTGAAAATTATTCTGGTAGGCTATGCTACATACACTAAGCGGCACCCTCTTCAGCCTCTATGCCACATACAGCAAGGTATTTGTTATATTCAGTGACGGCTGGTGCTGCAAATTTTTGGGGGCGCAAACGGGAAAAAAAAACAATTGCAGCCTCACTGTGCCCATAAAATGCAGCCACTGGGCCCATCAAATGCAGCCACTGTGTCATGCTATCAAAAACATAGCCTCTGTGCCATCAATTGTCACCACTGCCATGCCATCAAAAACATAGCCACTGTGCCATCAAACCACTGTGCCATCAAACGCAGCCACTGTGCCATCAAACGCAGCCACTGTGCCATCAAACGCAGCCACTGTGCCATCAAACGCAGCCACTGTGCCATCAATTGTCACCACTGTGCCATGCCATCAAACGCAGCCACTGTGCCATCAAACGCAGCCACTGTGCCATCAATTGTCACCACTGTGCCATGCCATCAAACGCAGCCACTGTGCCATCAATTGTTACCACTGTGCCATGCCATCAAACGCAGCCACTGTGCCATCAATTGTCACCACTGTGCCATGCCATCAAACGCAGCCACTGTGCCATCAATTTTCACCACTGTGCCATACTATCAAACACAGCCACTGTGCCCACCATTTGTCGCCACTGTGCCAATTGTCACCACTGTGCCAATTGTTGCCACTGTGCCCATTGTCGCCACTGTGCCATGCCATCAAACGCAGCCACTGTGCCATGCCATCAAACGCTGCCACTGTGCCATCAATTTTCACCACTGTGCCATCAATTTTCACCACTGTGCCATGCCATCAAACACAGCCACGGTGCTATCAATTGTCACCACTTTGCCATGCCATCAAACACAGCCACTGTGCCCACCAATTGTCACCACTGTGCCCACCAATTGTTGCCACTGTGCCAATTGTCACCACTGTGCCCTGTGAAATGCCCCTGCCCGGCACTTAACTTTCTGGGGGTTAGCTATCCTCCTTCCACGTCCCTCGATGTCTGTCTTCCCCCCCACCCTCGATGACCCTTCAGCCAATCGGGTTACCGGTAACCAGAACCGGTGAACCTGATTGGCTGAGACGACTGTCAGTCTTATCTAAGGAACGCACCCCCTGTACGTCCCTTGGATATGCTTTCCAAGTACAGCCCTCAGGCTGTATTCGGCTTCCGGAAACTTATCAGAGCCGATGGCTCTGGTAGGCACTTCCACACAGCCAACTAGCTGCCTTTATTCAGTAGGCCGGTGCTCACCATCTGGCCATCTGAACAGTCAGCGTCAACAATATACAATGTGCAATATGCAATGCATGAATCTGTTATTGTAATCAGTGGCGGTGCGAGAGCCAGAGGGGGCGGCGCTCCAGCGCCCTCTATGGACACACCACTGGTTGTATTCCTGAAATCTGTCAGTGTCAAATTTGAGCCTTCCTATTGGCCATGTAATATAATGACTGGGTGATGGAGGGATGTAGCAGACAACTTGAGTCAGCTACAGGAGGTATTAGGAGGCGGGCTGCAGCACATCCCAGCCAATGGGTGTGCTGGCACCGTTATTGGCCATGTGCATGGAGCTGCTGTAGAGCCCCATTACTGTCAGGTGAGGAAGAACAGTGCTACAAAAATTTCTGACGGTACAAGAATCTGTATGCAGCAATGTCTCTCTCTGAAGTCTGACAGCTGCACTTCCTTCAACCAGCCACATGCCTGCTGAGCTCTGCAGCCTCACGTGATCCTATGGAAGTCTGTATGAGTCTATGACAAGCCTTGATCTACTTTTATTTAGTGAGTGCATTTTAATTGTCCTTGTGAGTGTGAGTACTTTATTAACCACTTGCTGACCAGCGCACGCACTTTTACATCGGCAGAATGGCACGGACAGGCAAATGGGAGTACAGGTACATCCCTTTTAAATTTTCCGCCGTGAGGGCATGCGAGTGCCACCAATGGTGTGCGCTCCCCTGCCATAAACTCTGTGACCATGTCCACGGGACCTGTGGACTTGATGTCTGCTGGTGTCCCGTAACCGTGTCACGGAGCTGCAGAACGGGGGGGATGCTTGTGTAAACAACGGTGTCAGCTCGCTCTCATCTTGAGCAGTGATCCGTGTTGTGTCACAGTAAGCCCAGCCCCCACACAGTTAAGATCACTCCCTAGGACACACTTAACCCAGGACACATTTAACCCAGGACACACTTAACCCAGGGGCGGACTGACCATTCAGGCAGTGACCAAGGGCCCCATGCCACTAGGGGGCCTCATCGGGGTGGCCAGCCTCCGCAAAACTAGGGACAGAATGTAAAAAACTGTGTGTTTTTTTTTTTTACATCTGTTCCTGAAATGCCTGACACTAAATCCTGAGATTATAGCTGCCCCGCCTCTGCACTGCCCCTTCAGCCAATAAGAACATGTTGTACACGCCCCCTTTCACAGCGTTGGCTATTTTGACACAGAAGCAGGAGATGCAGTGTCCGACTGCTAGAGGAGAGGGAGGCGGGGACAGCTTAAAGTGTGGGACGAACTGCTGCCTGAAAAGGTAAACTGACTGAGCTTTAGAAAATGGATTATTGTCAGTGGATTACCCCGGAGAGCAGAGAGGGAGGGGGATGTGTTACCTCTAGCATGGCTCTTCCTGTCTCTGACTATTAGATCGATTTTGTGTGTGATAAGTGCATTGCTCCTGGAGGAAGAACATGTCTTGAATGTCTCCCCAATCTCTACTAACTACATCTCCCTACTCATTAGCTACCCACCACAAAGCAGGCACAGTCCCCCTCCTCTCCTCTCCTGTATTACCAACGGATGTGCCTGTAAGCTGCTGGGGCACTACAAGTTCCAGCATGTCAGGAGATGGGGGCAGCAGTGTGTTCAATCAGGCACATTTTTGGGTGTAAAATGCTGGTGTATGTATACTGTATGTGTATGTATACTGTGTGTGTGTGTATATATACTGTATATATGTACATACTGCATGTGTATGTATAGTGTGTGCAGGGCTGTTCCACCCTATACTCTAGCTACACAAGCTGCGTAGGGCCCCGTGTAATACTCTGGGCCCCCGATTCTTCCCTGCAGCCGCTGTCACCGCCGCTAGAGGTCCATGGCCGGGCCGCCATTTTCTTGTAGACCAAAAATAGGAATTGAGCTGTGGCACCGCCCACCTCCTACCCCGCTAATGTCTGTCTGTGAAATGATGTGGACGGGGGTGGGTGATGCCGCAGCTCAATTCCTATTGGCAGCCACCCGGCTGCCTCTCCTGTAATGGCGGCAGGAAAGAATCTCTGCTGCTATTGCTTCATACCTAAAAGATGTAAGTGGGGGCTGGGATTGCCTGATGTAAGGGGGGCTCCGCTGGGATTGCCTGATGTAAGGGGGGCTCCGCTGGGATTGCCTGATGTAAGGGGGGACTCCGCTGGGAATGCCTGATGTAAGGGGGGAATCTGCTGGGATTGCCTGGTATAAGGGGGGACTCCGCTGTAAATGCCGGAATGCCTGGTGTAAGGGGGACTCTGCTGGGAAGGCCTGGTGTAAGGGGGACTCTGCTGGGAATGCCTGGTGTAAGGGGGACTCTGCTGGGAATGCCTGGTGTAAGGGGGACTCTGCTGGGAATGCCTGGTGTAAGGGGGACTCTGCTGGGAATGCCTGGTGTAAGGGGGACTCTGCTGGGAATGCCTGGTGTAAGGGGGACTCTGGGGACTGGTGTCTGCTGGGAATGCCTGGTGTAAGGGGGACTCTGCTGGGAATGCCTGGTGTAAGGGGGACTCTGCTGGGAATGCCTGGTGTAAGGGAGACATCGCTGGGAATGCCTGGTGTAAGGGGGACTCTGCTGGGAATGCCTGGTGTAAGGGGGACTCTGCTGGGAATGCCTGGTGTAAGGGAGACATCGCTGGGAATGCCTGGTGTAAGGGAGACTCTGCTGGGAATGCCTGGTGTAAGGGGGACTCTGCTGGGAATGCCTGGTGTAAGGGGGACTCTGCTGGGAATGCCTGGTGTAAGGGAGACATCGCTGGGAATGCCTGATGTAAGGGGGGACTCCTCTGTGAATGCCTGGTGTAAGGGGGACTCCTCTAGCAATGTCTGGTGCAAGGGGGACTCCGCTGGCACAATGTCTGGTGTAAAGGGGACTCCGCTGGAAATGCCTGGTGTAAGAGGGACTCCGCTGGGAGTGCCTGGTGTAAGGGGGACTCCGCTGGGAGTGCCTGGTGTAAGGGGGACTCCGCTGGGATTGCCTGGTGTAAGAGGGGACTCCGCTGGGATTGCCTGGTGTAAGAGGGGACTCCGCTGGGATTGCCTGGTGTAAGGGGACTCCGCTGGGATTGCCTGGTGTAAGAGGGGACTCCGCTGGGATTGCCTGGTGTAAGAGGGGACTCCGCTGGGATTGCCTGGTGTAAGAGGGGACTCCGCTGGGATTGCCTGGTGTAAGAGGGGACTCCGTTGGGAATGCCTGATGTAAGGGGGGACTCCACTGGTAATGCCTGATGTAAGGAGGGACTCCACTGGTAATGCCTGATGTAAGGGGGGACTCCACTGGTAATGCCTGGTGTAAGGGGGGACTCCGCTGGTAATGCCTGGTGTAAGGGGGACTCTGCTGGGAATGCCTGGTGTAAGGGGGACTCTGCTGGGAATGCCTGTGTGGGAATGCCTAAGGGGGACTCTGCTGGGAATGCCTGGTGTAAGGGGGACTCTGCTGGGAATGCCTGGTGTAAGGGGGACTCTGCTGGGAATGCCTGGTGTAAGGGGGACTCTGCTGGGAATGCCTGGTGTAAGGGGGACTCTGCTGGGAATGCCTGGTGTAAGGGGGACTCTGCTGGGAATGCCTGGTGTAAGGGGGACTCTGCTGGGAATGCCTGGTGTAAGGGGGACTCTGCTGGGAATGCCTGGTGTAAGGGAGACATCGCTGGGAATGCCTGATGTAAGGGGGGACTCCTCTGGGAATGCCTGATGTAAGGGGGACTCCTCTAGCAATGTCTGGTGTAAGGGGGACTCCGCTGGCACAATGTCTGGTGTAAGGGGGACTCCGCTGGAAATGCCTGGTGTAAGAGGGACTCCGCTGGGAGTGCCTGGTGTAAGGGGGACTCCGCTGGGAGTGCCTGGTGTAAGGGGGACTCTGCTGGGATTGCCTGGTGTAAGGGGGACTCCGCTGGGATTGCCTGGTGTAAGAGGGGACTCCGCTGGGATTGCCTGGTGTAAGAGGGGACTCCGCTGGGATTGCCTGGTGTAAGAGGGGACTCCGCTGGGATAGCCTGGTGTAAGAGGGGACTCCGTTGGGAATGCCTGATGTAAGGAGGGACTCCACTGGTAATGCCTGATGTAAGGGGGGACTCCACTGGTAATGCCTGGTGTAAGGGGGGACTCCGCTGGTAATGCCTGGTGTAAGGGGGGACTCCGCTGGTAATGCCTGGTGTAAGGGGGGACTCCGCTGGTAATGCCTGGTGTAAGGGGGGACTCCGCTGGTAATGCCTGGTGTAAGGGGGGACTCCGCTGGTAATGCCTGGTGTAAGGGGGACTCCTCTGATAATGCCTGGTGTAAGGGGGACTCTGCTGGGAATGCCTGGTGTAAGGGGGACTGCCTGACTCTGCTGGGAATGCCTGGTGTAAGGGGGACTCTGCTGGGAATGCCTGGTGTAAGGGGGACTCTGCTGGGAATGCCTGGTGTAAGGGGGACTCTGCTGGGAATGCCTGGTGTAAGGGGGACTCTGCTGGGAATGCCTGGTGTAAGGGGGACTCTGCTGGAATGCCTGATGTAAGGGGGAATCCGCTGAGATTGTCTGGTATAAGGGGGGACTCTGCTGGAAATGGCGAAATGCCTGGTGTAAGGGGGGACGCCGCTCGGAATGCCTAGTGTAAGGGGGACTCGGCTGGGAGTGCTGGTGTGGACTGCTGAGAGGGGGACTCGGCTGGGAGTGCGTGGTGTGAGGGGGACTCGGCTGGGAGTGCGTGGTGTGAGGGGGACTCGGCTGGGAGTGCTGGGAGTGAGGGGGACTCGGCTGGGAGTGTCTGGTGTGAGAAGAGACTCTGGGCTTCCACTGATTCTGCATTATGTGAATCATTTTAATTTTCTTTTTCTCTCTCTCTCTCTCTCTCGCTCTCTCTCGCTCGCTCTTTCTCTCGCTCTCTCTCGCTCTCTTTCTCTTTCTCTCTCTCGCTCTCTCTCTCTCTCTCTCTCTCTCTCTCTCTCTTTTTCTCTCTCGCTCTCTCTCTCTCTCTTTCTCTCTTTTTCTCTCTCGCTCTCTCTCGCTCTCTCTCTCTCTCTCTTTCTCTCTTTTTCTCTCTCGCGCTCTCTCTCTCTCTCTCTCTCTCTTTTCACTCTCTCTCGCTCTCTCTCTCTCTCTCTCTCTTTTTCTCTCTCTCTCTCTCTCTCTCTCTCTCTCTCTCTCTCTCTCTCTCTCTTTTTTTCACTCTGTCTCTCCCTCCACCCCTCTTTTTCTCTCCCTCTCTCCCTCCACCCCTCTTTTTCTCTCCCTCCACCCCTCTTTTTCTCTCCCTCTCTCCCTCCACCCCTCTTTTTCTCTCCCTCTCTCCCTCCACCCCTCTTTTTCTCTCCCTCCACCCCTCAGACTCTAACGACACCCGCGCGCCACACCCATTTTTCACCACCGTAGAGGGCCCCTTAGCAGAATTTTGCTTAGGGCCCCTTAGGGATCGGCACTGTGTACATGTATGTATACTGTGCATTTGTGTGTGTACACAGTATGTGCCATGTGTGCCCACTGCTGCTCAACATGGAAGACTGATGTAAGATATGGAATTTACAGGTAATTCAGACTTCCTATGATTGCAGCCACTGACACCAATGTTGGGGTTATTATTGGAGCAATTGATCACCCATGCTGGAGCAATTCTTGCCCCAGTGTCGGATAGGGATTGCACACATATATTGTTAAGGCGTCAGGAAAGGAAACTTCTGGGACTGACACATGCAGCACAGAAAGGTAGAGCTCCTCCTTCTTGATGGGTTTATTCTTTACCCTTCCTTTATCCTTGTATAAGAGACGAGCAAGATATCGCCCCAGGTGGGACTTGAACTTACAATCAAGGGCTCGTATAACGATAAGTACAAAAAAAACAGCATACTGCAGATGTTGGCAGTATGCTGGAGCTAATGTCAGAAAGTGGATTTTTGGGTGAACCTCCACTTTAACTTAGAGACTGTTATAGATGCAGGAACTGTTTCTGGTGAAAAAGATGCATCTCCATCTATTGCGCCTCTCTTAAAAAGATCACCTGAGGCATGTGTAATGCCGGGACTGGGAAGCTCCCATTCACTACCCAGACTCGCCCGTTTGCAAAGGGTATTAATGAAAAGGGTAGCTATTGAGTATGGCTTGGAGTTCCCCTATGTGCCAAAGCCGATTATGGAGGAGATTGAAGCCAATCAAGAGAAGTGGTATGAGGAAGCCATCTGGGACTATTTGAATGTGCCTAAACAGTCCCGGAACTTGGACTATTGCATTATAATGGCCCACCGCTTACAGGGATGTTGGCTTCATTGGAGCTATGGTTGGTACATTTACGCTGATTGGGTGGTCATCCAAAGACCTGGCAAGGATGATAGTGTACTTTGTCAGCACCCTTGACAAGTATGGAAAATCCCTAAACTGACGGATTCCCGGTTCTACTTATTAAAGACTGGCAGGACCTATGTTGGAGAGGTTTTTTTTTTTTTCGTTTTTTCCCAAAGAAGTTCCATGAAGAAGCTTTATTTCTTCAGTTTTCTGTGATACTTGAACTCGGGAGGGGAGGAACTAGTCAGTAAGGACCAGGGACTCTGAGGACTCCGAGATCAAGACTTGTTTGCCAAGGACTTGTGTAAATTGTGATTTCTGCCACCAGGTGGCAGTGTTCAATGAGAGCAGGGAAAGACTCTTTAAAGCCTAGCTACTGTGTTCTTTTAGAAGGAAGAAGGGAAGTTCCACCTCCACAGAGGTGCAGCTTTACTCTGTCCTGACTGTCTATAATATTAGAAGTAGAATTATTGCGTGTATGTTCTGTTTTCTTTTAGGTAAGCTGATCTATCAAGACTGCCAGAGAGTGGGCAGGTTAGATAGATAGAACAGGGATGGTGATGTAAATCTGTGAATTGGTACAGCATGACAATGTATACTGTGTTCCTATTTCTTTTCTTTCTTCCCATCCAAGTTAAAGGTTCAGGTGCTGGTGGTCAGGCTTGAGTGCCATTGTTTTCGCCACTGGGCACAGTGTCTTTCTGTAGAGGGGCGAGTGTGTAGCGCCCTGCTCCTGATGAACAGGTGCTGCCTCAAATTTAATAGGGGTCTGAGATGTTATTTGGCTCAGACCAGAGTGATTAAGGGCAATTTAGCCTCTGTTCTAGCCATGGCTGTGCTGGGAGTGATCCACCATTGATCGCCTGGAGGTGTTATTACCACCCCAGGCCAAGGGTGGCAGCAGTCAGGTCATGGTACATTGAGTGTCCCCCTGGGCAAAGAATTCGTGGGAGTGGTTACACCACTGTGCATGCTGGGGAGGGGTACTTAAGGGACAGACGCCATTGCTGTGGGGTCTGTTCGCACCTCGTGGCCCGCCTGGCTGGAGGTGCGTGTTGTGAAACCTAGCTCCAGAACTATGTTGGCCCGGGGCTGCGGCTTTGTCTGGGGGCGCCCGTACTGCAGAGGTGATCCTGTGCTGTCCGTCCTGCGGGAGGAAGCCACTTGAAGGAGACCAGGGGAGGACCTATCCTGGTAAGGACCATGTAAGAGGCTGGTACCTCAGGAGAAGGCCTGGTAACTTCATCCAAGGATGCACCGTACACCAAGAGGCCTGACAGTGTCGCCTGTCGGATCCAAAGGTTCTAGTGAGAAAAGCTAAAGAGATCCGGGTGCTGAATGCTGTGGCAGAGGATTCTGGACCAAAATATCTCACCAAGAAAGGAAGGTCTGTGGCAGTGACTGTACTTTATTTTGTGCATCATCCTGGCTGCTAGGCCAGTGAGGGGGACCTATCCTGGTGAGCAATACCCACTCTGACTAGAGTGGTGACGAGAACTGTTTGCTAAAAACAGGAGTGTTTCCTTTACTTTGTGACTGTGCACCTGAACCTACCTACCCTTCCACCCCTTACTCTTCTTTTCTACTAAAGTTCTCCAAAACAATCCCAAAGAGAAAGAGGTACATTGTGTCTGGACATTAAAATTCTTTGGACTCTCCTTTCACCCTGGACAGCGAGAATAGAGGTAACGTGCCACCCCAAATTTGACCAGCAGCTCCTGCGGGAGTAGTGCTACATATCATCTATTGCTTTAGGAAAAAAACGAAAGACCCACCTCTTCTGATAGATCAGTACGAAAATGGATGCAAAGCGCCTTGAGGCGATTCGGTTAGCATTTGTTAGCGTTATACAAGTTACTCAGTCAGTCCCTCATATTTATTCGATCGCTCATCCCCCCCATATCTATCTGTCACTAATCGCCTCCCTCCCCCTCTATCTATCGCTTCACCCCTATAGCTACATGCAGCTTCTGGGACTGACACATGCAGCACAGAGAGGTAGATCTCCTCCTTCTTGATGGGTTTATTCTTTATCCTTCCTTTATCCTTGTATAAGAGACAAGCAAGATATCACCCCAGGTGGGACTTG
The DNA here is from genome assembly GCA_029574335.1 of Rana kukunoris. Taxonomy (NCBI): domain Eukaryota; kingdom Metazoa; phylum Chordata; class Amphibia; order Anura; family Ranidae; genus Rana; species Rana kukunoris. The sequence goes on along the minus strand of JAJQKJ010002290.1, from coordinate 147,136 downwards.
AACCCACAATCCCTGACCAAGAAGGCCAGTGCCTTATCCATTAGGCCACCGGGGCTTTGTTATCTATCTATCTATCTATCTATCTATCTATCTATCTATCTATCTATCTATCTATCTATCTATCTATCGCTCATCCCCCTCCCTTCCCATTTATCTATCGCTCACCCCCCCCCCCCCCATATCTATCTGTTTATCTATCTCTCATCACCCCCTCCTCCTCTATCGCTCAACCCCCCATCTGTCTGTCAATCGCTCACCCTCCTATATCTATTGCTCATCCCCCATATCTATTTGTCTGTCTATCTCTCATTCCCGCTCCCTATCTATCTATCTCTCTATCTATCTATCTATCTATTTTTCTATCTTCTCTTGTATCTATCTATCTACTGGGACATGGTGAAGCTCTATGGGTGGTGCAGGTGAGGTCAGAGCTGAGAAGGGGGCTGAACCCTGAGCTCTGTGCGTAGTGCAATTCTGAACCCTGAGCTCTGTGCATAGTGCAATCCTGAGCTATCTGTCTATCTATCTATTTTCAGAACCCGATGATTCAGAGGAAGACGAAAACCCCCCTTGGTCAGATGGTCTCCAAAGGGGTAAAAATTCCTTCCTGACCCCCTAAGGCGATCGGATTGTCCCTGAATCATCATTTTGGGGTTTCTAAGGTTCTCACATTAAGACCGCACATTTTTGCTTAGCATTTAGGCCACATTTACACAGGGTGTATCAATGGTGTAAAGTGGTAGTAAAGTTGGCTTCTTCAGTTGTACCTCCAGCCTATAATGAGGCTCACCTATAGGTAAAGTTAATCGGTTAGGAGATATTTGATGTTGCTGCAGCTGGTGATGTCACCGACACATGTGCTGTGAAAGGAACACATACTCATGGTGTCCCCTTAGAGCTCTGTGTCACGGCCGTGACTTCATGTGCATACGTGGGTGTGACATCATTGTGGCTAGGCCATTCAAACGGCCAGAGTCTGTGAATCCGAGGGAAGAGCGGGTGAAGATGGAAGCCCTGTTAGCGGTGACAACGTTCCTCTGGAGGGCTTGGTTTTATAGTAAGTACTTCATAATTTGCGAAATGATGGATACTAGCACATTATAGCATCACCTTGCAGGTGAACATTGTTTTTTTGTTATGACTTCACTACCGCGTGAAATTATTTTTTCCCTTGTGGAGAGATGACGTTATTTTTTGCTTCAGATTTCCGCAGATGTAGGAAAAGTTTTGGAATTTGTCCTGTTCCGTGTTGCTCGTCGGAATGTATCGGTATTCACAGGGCTTAAATTTCTCCATAATCGTTTTCAAATATTCCTGTTCGTTGACAATCTGGAAAGAGAAAAATACATTTGTTAGTGTTTCTTTTTTTTTTTTTTTTTTTCTTTTTTATCAACATCAGACTTTACCATTTCCAGAGAGTCACTCGTGTTTTCACAAGTAGAGAAAAGACCGCCATCTCCACTTCGGTAATGCATCATTTGTGAGTTTCTGTTTTATTTATTTATTTTTAGTTTTGTTTTCCTTTTTTTTTTTCCTTTTTTTTTTTTTTTTTTTTTTTTATTTTTATTTTTATTTTTTTTTCCGTACTTTCCACTCGCAGTTTACATTTCCATTTGTGGTTCTACGCTTCCTCTCTTTAATCTAATTTCTCCTACTCTCTAGCCTATCTTATCTGTGTCTATCCTCCCCCTCCCCCCATTCCCCCCCCCTCCCCTGTGTGGTTTGTTTCTGGAACTTTTCCTTTCTTTTTTTCTTTTTTCTTCCTTCTCCCTTCCTTTCTTCCTTCTCCCCCCCTTTTTTCCTTTTTTCTTCTTCCCTCCTTCCTTTGCACTCTCTCTTCTCCTTACCCCCTTTCCCCTTCCTTCCTCCTCTCCCCACTCCTCTTTCTCCCCCTCTTCATTCTATTCAAGCATTTTTATTGTGTATTCTAGCGTCCTCTTGTAATTCTCCCATTGTTTCCATTTTCTGTTGAATTTTTCTAATTGGCTATTATCACTGCTACTCAGATATTCCAGTTTGTTATAGTTATCAATTCGCTCAAACCACTCTTTTATGTCTGGTTTGTTTGGATCTAACCAGTGTTTTGGGATTAACCCTTTAGCTGCATTTATTAACTGTGGCATCAGGGTTTCTTTCTTTTTGTTTCTAGGGCCTCTTGTATTGTGGAACAGACAGGTGTAGATGTTGTTGTCTAATTCTTCTTGGGTAATTTCCTTTTGAGATTACTTGAATTTCCCTCCAGTATTCTTTTATCTTGGGGCAACTCCACCATATGTGCACGGCTGATCCTGTCTGTCCGCAGCCTCTCCAGCATAACAAAGAGTTGTCATTATGGAACTTATGCATTATTTCAGTTGTTCTATGCCATCTAACGATAAATTTATAGTTCATCTCAATGGTGTTCATGTCTCTTGCCGTGTTATGGACTGATGCTATAATTCTTCCCAGTTGTAGGTCTTCGAATTCTTTATTTATTTCTTGTTCCCATTTTTTTATATACCCCGGTTTACCTTGTGAATCGATCTCTGCCAGTATTTGATATATTTTTGATGTTACATGTTTTATTGGCGTTTGTATGGCACATAGAAAGGGGGAAGATTAAATCGTTTCAGAAGATAAAAGAAGAACTTGGATGGAACATCAACAAATGGGAATATCTACAACTCCAGCATTTTATTGAATCAATTCCCACACCAATAAGAGATGGAGGAAACTTAACCCAATTTGAAAAACTATGTGCCATTTGTTAGTGTTTCTGATTGATACAGAAAGTGGTGACAAAACTTGGTGAACCCAACCCCCGATGTGCAGCAGATTACCCCCAAGGGAAATCCTTTAACCCAAAGCTCCTTCTAGTGGTCAGAAAAAGCACTGCATTAACACACCATTGATGTATATCTAATCTCAATAACATCTATACCAGATAACTCTTAAACCCTGTACACACGATCGAATATCTGATGGAATCTAATCCGATGGATTTTTTCGGCAGATATCCCATTAAGCTGACTTTCATCAGGCTTGCCTACACACCATCAGTCAAAAATCCGACCGTGTCCAATGTGGTGACAAAAAACACTACGACGTGCTGAGAAAAAATTAAGTTCAATGCTTCCGAGCATGCGTCGACTTGATTCTGAGCATGCAGGATTTTTGAACGATGGACTTCCACACAGACGATCATTTTTTTCTTATCGTTTTTTTTATCCATAGGAACATTTTAAAACGTTTCTATTTAACCACTTGTCCACCTATCGCCGTCAAATGACGGCGGGCGGAGGACTCCATTGTTCTGACAGGACGTCATATGACATCCTGTCTCATTAAAGCCGCGGGCGGGCGCGATTGCCCAGTAACTGAGCGGGGACGTGGAGCTCTGTATGTAAACACAGAGCTCCACGTCCTGTCAGGGAGAGAGGAGACTGATGCTGTGTCCCTTGTACATAGGGACACAATCGGTCATCTCCCCCAGTCACCCCCCTCCCCCTACAGTTAGAACACTCATAGGACACACATTTAACCCCTTCCCCACCCCCTAGTGGTTAACCCCTTCACTGCCAGTCACATTTATACAGTAATCAATGCATATTTATAGCATTGTTCACTGTATAAATGTAAATGGTCCCAAAAATGTCACAAAAGTGTCCGAAGTGTCCGCCATAACGTTGCAATCCCAATAAAAAAATTGCAGATCGCCGCCATTTAATAGTAAAAAAAATAAATAATAAAAATGCCATAAACTATCCCCTATTTTGTAAACACTATAAATTTTGCGCAAACCAATCGATAAACGCTTATTGCATTTTTTTTTTACCAAAAATATGTAGAAGAATACGTATCGGCCTAAACTGAGGAAAAAAATATTTTTTTATATATATATTTTTGGGGATATTTATTATAGCAAAAAGTAAAAAATATTGAATTTTTTTTCAAAATTGACGCTCTATTTTTGTTTATAGCACAAAAAATAAAAACCGCAGAGGTGATAAAATACCACCAAAAGAAAGCTCTATTTGTGGGAAAAAAAGGACGCCAATTTTGTTTGGGAGCCACGTCGCACGACCGTGCAATTGTCAGTTAAAGCGACGCAGTGCCGGAAGCTTAAATTTCGTCTGGGCAGGAAGGGGGTGTAGGTGCACAGTAGGCAAGTGGTTAAAATGTTCTATTTTTTTCACCGATGGAAAACAAATCGATAGGGCCCACACATGATCAGTCCTTTTTTTCATCAGACAAACTGATCATGTGTATAGGGCTTCAGAGGTGGAGGCTGCATTCATTTTCTTTTTTTGGGCTAAATACATCTGCAGGCACAGAAAAATGCCTGTTAATCCTGTCACAATTCCAGCCCCGCAAAACGTTGTTTTATGTCTTCAAAACGTCGTTTTTTTGTGTCATAAAACGTGATGGTGTGTGGGCAAAACGATGTTGAAAACGACGTTTTTTAAACCCGCGCATTCTCAGAAGCAAGTTATGAGACGGAGCTATAATGGAACATAGTGCCGTCGAACGTGGTGTACGTAACCACACTTTGCTAGAGCATTTTGGAAAAACGATGGTGTGTATGCAACGTCGTTTTGGAAAATGAAGTTTGAAAAAACGTTGTTTTGTTTCATCACATAAAACGTTGTTTTTTTTTCATCACAAAAATTGATTGTGTGTACGCAGCATTAGTGTTGCATCTGATGCATACACAATAATTATCACCAATAATAAACAGAATTCATTCAGATAAGTCCTCAGACCATGTGATTGTGCAGTGATCACAAATGGGAGAATTCTGTACAAAATACACGTCTTATGCCGCGTACACACGGTCGTTTTTTGCGATGAAAAAAAACAACGTTTTTTAAAACATCATTTAAATTGATCGTGTGTGGGCAAAACGTTGTTTTTTGTCTTAAAAAAACGACCAAAAAAATATTCCAACATGCTTGAATTTTTTGTGTCGTTTTTCAAAACGTCGTTTTTTGTTTCACAAAAAGTCACCGTGTGTAGCAAAAACGTAGTTATGAAGCGAGCTTCAATGGAAAAGAGTGGTGAACGTAACCTCGCCTTTTTGTGAAAAAACGATGGTGTGTATGCAAAATTGTCTTTAAAAAGTGATGTTTCAAAAACGTGTGTACGCGGCATTAGATGCTGCTGAAAATCTCCCCCCCCCCAATGTAAATAGATCCCTCCATTATTCATATACTTACCGGTTCTGGTGTAAATGCTGGGGTAACTTTCTTTTCTCCACCTCGGCCCAGTCAATCGTCTTGAAAAATGGATTCCGTCTGATGTCGCGTACCAGGCGCCCCCGTTTTTTCTGGTCTCCACATAAGAGCTGTAAAGAAGAAAATATAAGATATGATGAGAAACACAGAGAGAACAATAATATGTGACCAATAGAACTCCCCATTGTAATCTGTGATTCTGACAGTGACTTATTTCAGCTTCCTTCCTTTTGCCTGTAAGCTTGTCACTATGTCATGATTGGATTATTTCTGTCATGTTACTTCATAAGAGGTTTTAAAGGAAAAAATGTTTTTTTATTTAAATCACAATAGAGTTCACAATGAATTGTTATGAAGAATGTAAACAAAAACAAGATCTTTCTGTGAATTCTGCAACTGCCATGATTTGTTCTTCCAGAGATGGCGGTCCCATGGGAATTCTATTTGCTGTCTAAGGATTATCTCCAGGAATTGAAGGGCCCATTTCCACAGTAACAGAGAGCAGAGCAGTTCAGTGTCCAGCAGCCATCCACTCTGGCTGCAGTGAACCAGCAGTAGGGGGCAGTATGGTGTGCATTTCAGTGCATTACACAGCTGCCTTTTTTCTACAAACTTTATTTAAAGTGCACAAAGTGACACTTCATTCATGTCACTTTACAGCAGTGCGGTGTGCTATGGTGACATGTGATCCAGCTCAGAATGACGCCAGTAATGGGGCACTATTTCTCCAAATGACACAGTAATCGGTCACTATTTCTACCGATGACTCCAGTAATGGGGCACCATTTCTCCCAATGACGCCAGTAATGGGGCACTATTTCTCACAATGACACCAGTAATGGGGCACTACTTTTTACTATCTAAATATGCCAGTAATGGGGCACTATTTTCCTCCAATGCCAACAGTAATGGAGCACTATTTCCCCCACTGACACCAGTAATGGGGCACTATTGCTCTCAATGACACCACCAGTAATGGGGCTCTATCTTCCCAATGACACCAGTAAGGGTGTACTCTTTCCCTCAATGTCCCCACCAATGGGACACTATTTCTCCCAATGACACTAATAATGGATACATTTCTCACCCAATACAATGACACCAGTGATAGGGCACTCTTCCTCCCAAAGACACCAGTAATGGGGCACTATCCCTCCTAATGACACCGGTAATAGAGCACTATTTATTCCTATCCAATGACACCAGTAATGGGGCACGATTTCCATTTATTGCACCAGTAATGGGTCACCTTTTCCCCAAATGACACCAGTAAATGGGCACGATTTCCTCCAATGACACTAGTAATGGGGCACTATTTCCCCCATTGACACCATCAATAGGGCACTCTTTCTCCAAATGACACCAGTAATGGGGCACTATTTCTCCCAAATCAATGGCACCAGTAATGGGGCACAATTTCTGTCAATGACACATTAATGGGGAACTATTTCTGTCAATGACACCAGTAATGGGCCACCATCTCTGCCAATCCAATGACACCAATAATGGAGCAATATCCCTCTTAATGACACCAGTAATGGGGCACTATCCCTCCTAATGACACCAATAATAGGGCACTACTTCTTCCTGTCCAATGACACCAGTAATGGGGCACTATTTCCATCTATGACACCAGTAATGGGTCACTTTCCCCCCAAATGACACCAGTAAAGGGGCACGATTTCCTCCAATGACACCATCAATAGGGCACTTTTCCCCAATTGACACCAGTAATGGGGCATTATTTATCCCAAATCAATGACACCAGAAATTGGGCACTTTTTCTCCCATTGACACAAGTAATGGGGAACTATTTCTGTCAATGACACCAGTAATGGGCCACCATCTGTGCCAATCCAATGACACCAGTAATGGGGAACTATCTCTCCTAATCCAACGACACCAGTAATGGGGCACTAGCTCTCAATTTCGTCCAATGACACCAGTAATGGGGCACTTTCTCCTTTTGACACCAGTAATGGGGCATTATTTCTTCCTGTCCAATGACGCTAGGTATGGGGCACTATTTATCCCATTGACGCTAGGAACGGGGCACTATTTCTCCCAAGGACACCAGTAATGGGGCACTTTTCTTCCTATCCAATGACACCAGTGATTGGGTCACTATTTACCCAAATTACACCAGTAAAGGGGCTCAATTTCCTCCAATGACACTAGTAATGGGACACTATTTCTCCAATTGACACCAGTAATGTGGCACTACTTCTTCCTATCCAAATACAACAGTAATGGATCATTATTTCTCCCATTCACTCCAGAAATGGGGCACTGTCTCTCCCAAACCAATGACACCAGTAATGGGGCACTATTTCTCCAAATGACACAGTAATGGACCATTATTTCTACCGATGACACCAGTAATGGGGCACCATTTCTCCCGATGACACCAGTAATGGGACACTATTTCTCATGATGACACCAGTAATGGTCACAATTTCACCCAATGACACCAGTAATGGGGCTCTATTTCTCCAGATGACACCAGTAATGGGGCACTTTTTACCCCGATGACACTAGTAATGGGGCAATATTTCTTTCCATGGCACCAGTAATATGGCACTATTTCTTCCTATCCAATGACAGCAGTAATGGGTCACTATTTTCCCCCAATGACAGCAGTAACGGAGCACTATTTACCCCAATGACTCCAGTAAGGGGGCACTACTTCTGCCAATGATACCAGAAATGGGGCACTTAATTTTACTATCCAAAGACACCAGTAATGGGGCACTATTTTCCCTCAATGCCACCAGTAATCGAGCACTATTTTCCCCAATGACACCAGTAATGGAGCACTATTTCCCCTAATGTCCCCAGTCATGGGACACTATTTCTCCCAATGCCACTAATAATGGAGCAATATCTCTCCCAATCCAATGACACCAGTAATGAGGCATTATTCCTCCCAATGACACAGTAATGGGCCACTTTTTCTACCGATGACACACGTAATAGTGCACTATCTCTCCCAAACCAATGACACCAGTAATGGGGCACTATTTCTCCAAATGACACAGTAATGGGCCACTTTTTCTCCCAATGACACCAGTAATGGGACACTATTTCTCATGATGACACCAGTAATGGTCACAATTTCACCCAATGACACCAGTAATGTTGCTCTATTTCTCCAGATTACACCAGTAATGGGGCACTATTTCCCCCAATGACACTAGTAATGAGGCAATATTTCTTTCCATGGCACCAGTAATAGGGCACTATTTCTTCCTATCCAATGACAGCAGTAATGGGTCACTATGTTCCCCAATGACACCAGTAACGGAGCACTATTTCCCCCAATGACACCAGTAAGGGGCACTATTTCTCCCAATGACACCAGAAATGGGGCACTACTTTTTACTATCCAAAGACACCAGTAATGGGGCACTATTTTCCCCCAATGCCACCCGTAATCGAGCCCCAATGATACCAGTAATGGGTCACTATTTCTACCGATGACACACGTAATAGTGCACTATCTCTCCCAAACCAATGACACCAGTAATGGGGCACTATTTCTCCAAATGACACAGTAATGGGCCACTTTTTCTCCCAATGACACCAGTAATGGGACACTATTTCTCATGATGACACCAGTAATGGTCACAATTTCACCCAATGACACCAGTAATGTTGCTCTATTTCTCCAGATTACACCAGTAATGGGGCACTATTTCCCCCAATGACACTAGTAATGAGGCAATATTTCTTTCCATGGCACCAGTAATAGGGCACTATTTCTTCCTATCCAATGACAGCAGTAATGGGTCACTATGTTCCCCAATGACACCAGTAACGGAGCACTATTTCCCCCAATGACACCAGTAAGGGGCACTATTTCTCCCAATGACACCAGAAATGGGGCACTACTTTTTACTATCCAAAGACACCAGTAATGGGGCACTATTTTCCCCCAATGCCACCCGTAATCGAGCCCCAATGATACCAGTAATGGGGCATTATTTCTCCCAATGACGCCAGCAATGGGGCACTTTTCCTCCCAATGACACCTGTAATGGATCACTATTTCTACAGATGACACAAGTAATTGGTCACTGTTTCTACCGATGACACCAGTGATAGTGCACTATTTCTACCGATTACACCAGTAATGGGGCACTATTTCTACTGATGACATGGAAATGGGTCACTATTTCTACCGATGACTCCAGTAATGGGGGACTATTTCTCACAATGACACCAGTAATGGGGCACTACCTTTTACTATTCAAAGACACCAGTAATTGGGCACTATTTTCCCCCAACGTCCCCAGCAATGGGACACTATTTCTCCCAATGACACTAATAATGGAGCAATATCTCTCCCAATCTAATGACACCAGTAATGGGGCACTGTTTCTTCCAATCCAATGACACCAGTAATGGGGCACTAGTTCTTCCAATCCAATGACACAAGTAATGGGGCATTACTTTCCCCCTTTGATACCAGTAATGGGGCACTATTTCTCACAATAACACCAGTAATGGGACACGTTTGCCCCTAATGACACCAGTAATGGAGCACTCTTTCTGCCATTGTCACCAGTAATGGGGCACTTTTTCTCCCAATGACATCAGTAATGGTGCACCATTCCTCCCGGTGACACCAGTAATGGGTCACTATTTCCCCCAATGACACCAGTAATGGGGCATGTTTGCCACTAATGTGTATGTATGGAGTAATGGAGCACTCTTTCTCCCTTTGACACCAGTAATGGGGCATTATTTCCCCAATAACACCAGTAATGGGGCACTATTTCTTCCTGTCCAATGACACCAGTAATGGGGCACTATTTCTCCCAATGACACCAGCAATGGGGCACTATTTCTCCCAATCCAATTACACTAGTAATTGGGCGCTATTTCCCCCCAATGATACCAGTAATGGGACACCTTTTCTCCCATTCCAGTGACACCAGAAATGGGCCACTATTTATTTATATTCAATGACACCAGTTGACATCAGTAATGGGGAACTATATCTTCCATTGACACTAGTAATGGGTCACTATTTCCCCTATTGACACCACTAATGGGGCACTATCTTCTAATCCAAAGACACCAGTAATTGGGGCACCAATTTTCTCCCAATGACACAAATAATGAAGCACTATCCCTCCCAATGACACCAGTAACAGGGCACTATCCCTCTCAATGACACCAGTAATGGGGCACTATCCCTCTCAATGACACCAGTAATGGGGCACTATCCCTCCTATCGACTCCAGTAACAGGGAATATAGGGCACTTTTTCTTCCTATCCAATGACTCCAGTAATGGGGCACTGTTTCTCCAAATGACACAGTAATGGGCCACTTTTTCTACCGATGACACCAGTAATGGGACACCATTTCCATAAATGACACTGGTAATGGGGCACTATTTCCACAAATGACACCAGTAATGGGGCACTATTTCCCCAGTGACACCAGTAATGGGGCACTATTTCCCCCAGTGACACCAGTAATTGGGCACTTTATCTTCCTATCCAATGACACTAGTAATGGGGCACTATTTCTCACAATCCAATTTTTTGACAAAGGAGCACGGCTTGAAACACGTCCATGTCTGATAACCTCATCCCATATAGCCGACGGTCTTCTTGTGTTCCAGTCCTCGTTTTGAGCCTCCGTTTTTATCCGTCGGAGGGGGACACCGTCGTCACCCAGAGACCAATACAGCCATTTACCCGGGAACGTCCCTGTGACATTACACATACCATGCCTGCCACTCTCATGCAAATGTGAGTCGATTACCTTTTATGTTTATTAAAGCCTACTTTTACAAACTACTGCACCCAGAGGCACCTCTTTCCTTGTGTTTTCTTTGCAGTTTTTGTAAATGGTTTTTATTTCTACCTGATGGCAGCCCTGCTTGCATTCTTTGGCCTTTTTCATCCCCGCTTTTTTTTGCATAGACTTTTTTAGGACTGTGTATTAATTTACAGACAGAGGGCCAGATTTAGGTAGGACTTAGTATCTCGAAATACGCCGCCGTCGTATACAATGCGCCGTACCCACAGAACTCGATATGCTTGAAAATAGGCTTCTTCTGACCGGCCTAACTTTCCAACGCCGGCGTATCGTGGGCGCATATTTACACTCAACGCATCTGGCACATCCATTGATTTCCTATGCAAATGAGGGAGATATGCTGATTCCCGAAGGTACGCAACCCTTCTTTTCTCCTACATGCCTCGGGGGAGCTATTAATGTGCCTTCCCTCCAGTGATGGAGTGACTGGACCTAACTGTGATCTATTGAGTGGGAGGGTGGGGGTTATATGCCTTTTATTTATCCTTTATGTTGGGGTGTTTATCTATCAGTTCCAAGTTTGATTAGCTTTCTTCCGTGTTAACTTTTATTTGTTATTTTATGTTCTCCAGCTGAAGCCACTGTTGCACTATCGACAAATTTGATGTAAATCTTAACAGCAATACCCGTTGCACTGCCTGTAGGTTACTATCGCTTACTATTACTATTGTGCCACTTGCACTGATCACGGTTTGTGTCTTTTTAGTCTCAGTTCCTTTTAGATCCTGCAACATGGACGTTTCCGTTACATCTGTGAGCCCATATGGAACTACCACTTTCCCCATTTTTAGTAAGTAGCGAGGCCATAGGGCTTCTTGCTCCCTCTCATGACTGTTGCTGAATGGAGTGGGATTTTGTTTTGGGATCCAATGCTCACTGTGTTGGGGTTAGTAGAGCAGGGTGGGGGGTGGGACAGGGTAGGGGTGTGTGCTTGGGCGGTCTTCTCACTGGTTCTTTATGCAGAGAATGACCAGCCACTTTGGGGTTCGGTTGGTAAGTTTGCTCCAATGAAAAATTGCCTTTTGTTACTAATGCATCCCTGTTATTGGCTGTATCATGGTGATCATTATCTGTGGTGTACTGCATTATATACTTATTCTTGCATTGTTCCTGTACTAATTGTATTTACTCATGGCGGACACAGTTAAACTTATTTCATGGAATGTTAGGGGGTTGAACTCACCTCACAAGCGGTCCCTAATGTTTTCCTATTTGAAAAAACACAAACCTAATATTATCTGTCTCCAAGAGACTCACCTTATGGGCTCTAAGCTAAAGTCCCTTAAACGTCCCTGGTTGGCCACTCAATATCATGCCACTTATTCCAGTTTCTCACGTGGGGTCTCGATTTTGGTGGCGAAGGCCCTCGCGGCTGAGAATTTAAGTGTAAAATCGGATCCCGCTGGTCGATTAGTTATACTTACCCTTCGTATAGCTTCCTCAATTCTCACGTTAGTAAACATATATATTCCTCTACCGTTTTTTCCAGAGGTTCTCTCCCATCTATCATTATTGTTTATATCCAGATGTCCGGGGCCCCTGCTCTTTGTGGGCGATTTCAACGCTGTGCTTGACCCTACTGCGGACCGCTTGGGGGGTGGGGGCAGGCCCTATCCCTCCTTTGTTAACTGGACCCAGGTATTTGCTCTTACTGAGCTATGGCGTTGGAAGCACCCAGATGACAGACAGTTTTCCTGTCATTTGGACTCCTTCCACACTATGTCTCGCATAGATATGGCTTTTGCCCCGGAAGATGTACTCACACTGGTTCATTCAATTGCATATTTGCCAGAGGAATTTCAGATCACGCCCCTTTGCTGGTTGGTCTCCTCCTTCTACCAAAAACGGGCCCTCGGGTCTGGAGATTGAACTCCTACTGGCTTGAGGATGAGATTGTGCAGGCAGAGTGCCAAAAGGGTATGACTGACTACTGGAGTCTGAATCGGAGTACAACTGGATTCAGCAATGCCTGGGAGGCTTTGGTGAGAGAAACCTTTATGTCAATTACGGGTATCCTGCATAAAAACAATCAGCAGTTCACTGAGGAACTAGAACAGGCTTTGGTGCTGTCAGAGGCTGAGTACTCTAAGGGGCCTTCTGCGGATACGTTGGCCCCTTGGCTTCATAGTCGCAGGGAATACGAACTTTGTTTTATTAGATCTCACTAAAAAACGTATGCAGTATGTCACGCAGAAGACATTTGAGCATGGTAACAAAAGCGGGTCGCCTACTCGCATATCTTACCAGAGCTCATTGTGCCCCTATTTCTATTCCTAGGATATTAATCTCAGGGAATAAGATTAGTGATGTCCCTCTGGATATAGCAGAGGCTTTTCTTTCCTTTTATCGTGACATCTACACCTCCAGAGCTGACTACACAGAAACGAAGCTTGACGATTATTTTGACCAAATACTTCCCCCCTCAATGAGGGAGGCACTGATTGTTTTACTTCTTAAACCTAGGACAGATCTGCTGAACTGTGACTCTTATCGTCCGATATCCCTTATAAATGTCGATACCAAAATTCTGGCTAAGGCCCTGGCAAACCGTCTGAACAAGGTGATTGCTCACTTGGTGGGAAGTGATCAAGGTGGTTTCATTCCGGGTCGGTCGACCAGGATGAACATTCGCAGACTGTTCCATAACTTGACGTTTGCGCACGACTGTCCATCGACTCGGATTGTGGTGTCCCTAGACACCTGCAAGGCCTTTGACAGTGTGGAATGGCCATACTTGTTTTGGGTCTTGCAGTTGTATGGCCTTGGCCCTCGTCTGGTTGCCTGGATCTGACTCCTCTATACCAGGGATCTCCAAACTACGGCCCTCCAGCTGCTCTGGAACTACACTTCCCATGAGGCATTGTAAAACTCTGACATTCGTAGACATGACTAGGCATGATGGGAATTGTAGTTCCTGAACACCTGGAGGGCTGTAGTTTGGAGACTCCTGCTCTATACCATGCCACTAGCCCGTATCCGCATTAATTCACAGGTTACAGACGCCTTCCAGATTACCAGGGGAACCAGACAGGGCTGCCCTCTATCGCCCTTTCTGTTTGCCCTGGCTATGGAGCCCATGGCTGTTCGGATCTGTACTTCTCCGCTTCTTCGGGGATTGCCCATAAATGATATAGAGGAGCGGATCTCTCTCTATGCTGATGATACACTGGTGTACTTGGCTGAATCTCAGTACTCACTTGCTAACTTGTTAACGACAGTGTCTATCTTTGGGGACTTCTCCGGATTCCAAGTGAATTGTGAGAAGTCCAACCATCTTCCCCATAGATCAGTCACCTACTCTACAAACTCAATCAGACTCTAGGTTACAGGTAGCCACCTCTTTTAGATACCTAGGTGTTGTGGTTCAATTGCCATTATCCCTATATATTGCTAATAACCTGGGCCCTGTACTGCTTCAGTTGCAGACTCAAACTAAACAGTGGATGGATTTACCCCTGGATTTGATGGGGCGTGCCAACGTCCTAAAGATGATATATTTACCCAAACTATTGTATGTCCTGGCTAACGCACCTGCAAAATTCCCAAAACATTTTTCAAGAGCATTGATTTGATTTGTGTAGCGTTCCTTTGGAATGGTAAGGCCCCTAGAGTAGCATTGGAGACGCTTCGACCTACGTCACACTCAGCAGGATTGGCTTTCCCTGATTTCTACCTTTACTATCAAGCATCTCAACTGGCTAATATTCACGATTGGATATACCCTGATTCAAACAATGCCTGTACCACTACTGAAGGTGCTATAGTCGCATCGTTCGAAACGTTACATAACATTGTCTATCGTGGATGTACTCCGCCTGGGCCTGGACTGACCATGCTGCGTACCTCTCTATCCTTATTTAAAACTGTGACTCTCAAGCATGCCCCAGGTGCATGGTCAACTTCCCCAAATAATCCATTGTGGTTTAATACGTCCCTTCCGGAATTTAATTCTTTGCCTGGCCCTCAGAGGTGGATCTCCCGAGGAGTCAAATACTTATGCCACATATACACCCCACAGGGCTTTAAATCTTTCACCCAGATGAGAGAAGTCTTTGACTTACCACATACTTACTTGTTCTTTTACTATCAACTTAGACATGCTGTATGGGCTCAATTTGGTTCCCTGGATAGTCCGCTTGTGACTCCTGACTTAGAATAACTCTTGCGATCCCCGGACCAAACAAAACTTATCTCTACTTATTATTTAGCTCTGGCGGTGAATTCCAACCCTAGATTTAAGGCATCGCAATGAAAATGGGACTCCCTAGATATTTCTATGACGGAAGATGACTGGTCCGAATTCTGTGACACTTTTAAGGCTTCTGTTAAATTTTTCCACAAATCTCACTTAACCTCGGCTAAGATGCACAAAATGGGCATATTATCCTTGGCTGAGTGTTTTTGGGGATGCGGTCACACTGCTGACTTCATTCATTGCTTTTGGAGTTGTCCCATAGTGCGGGACTTTTGCAGGAGTGTAGGCTCCTTACTCTCTTCTGCACTGGGGCTTCCCAATATACTTGACCCCATGAATTGCCTGCTGGGGGTCTTTGGGGATTTCGCTGTTCCCTATCAGGTCAAACAGTTACTTCGTATCCTGTACTTTTATGCTAAGAAATCTAATTTGTTGACTTGGAGGGGAGCGGCGACCCCGACAAAGGGATTGTGGTTGAAACTGGTTAATGATGCCCTCCCACTTTATAAGCTCACCTTTGTGATCCGTAAGAGGAAAACAACATTCCATAAAACCTGGGGCAGGTGGCTTGCTAGCCCCCTGACCCTGTCCCCTAAACAGCCATAAGGGAAGGAACCGGTGGTAATGTCCCGTACCATAATGCCATCTGTATGCAGTTCCACAGGATGAGTTTATCCCACTTCTATACTTTTGTGTAAGGCACTTTGCATTCTAATCTACTGTTTATGCAGATTAGGGATGAGCCGAACACCCCTGGGTTTGGTTCGCACCAGAAGTTGCGAACAGACCAAAAGTTTGTGTGAAATTTAGAACCCTGTTAAAGTCTATGGGACTCGAACGCTTGAAATCGAAAGTACTAATTTTAAAGGCTAATTTGCAAGTTATTGACTTAAAAAGTGTTTGGGGACCCGGGTCCTGCCCCAGGAGAGTGTTTGGGGAACTGGGTCCTGGCCCAGGGGACATGTATCAATGCAAAAAAAGTTTTAAAAAACTGCAGTTTTTTTAGGAGCAGTGATTTTAATAATGCTTAAAGTGAAACAATAAAATTGAAATATTCCTTTAAATTTCGTACCTAGGGGGGTGTATAGTATGCCTGTAAAGTAGTGCTTGTTTCCTGTGCTTAGAACTATCCCTGCACAAAATTGTATTTCTGAAGGAAAAAAGTAATTTAAAATTACTCACCTTAGGGTCTGGTATGGATATTAAGGGGAACCCTGCATCAAATTAAAAAAAAATGATGTGGGGTTCCCCCCAAATATCCATTCCAGAACCTTCAGGTCTGGTATGGATTTTAAGGGGAACTCCACCCCAAATTTAAAAAAAAAATGCCGTGGACCCCCACACATTTTTTTTATTTTTATGAATGACTTTTCTCTGTATTGCCGGGAGCCGACAATTCATTATAGCCGTGAGTGTTTTTAAATTACTTTTTTTCCTTCAGAAATTACACTTTGTGCAGGGACAGGTCTAAGCATGGGAAACAAGCACTACTTTACAAGCATACTATACCCCCCCCCCCCCCCCCCCCAGGTACCAAATTTTAAGGAATATTTCACTTTTATTGTTTCACTTAAAGGAATTATTAAAATCACTGCTGCCCAAAAAACTGCAGTTTTTAAAACTTTTTTTTTGCATTGATACATGTCCCCTGGGGCAGGATCCAGGCCCCCAAACACTTTTTAGGACAATAACTTGCATATTAGCCTTTAAAATTAGCACTTTAGATTTCAAACGTTAGAGTCCCATAGACTTTAACAGGGTTCTAAAGTTCACACAAACTTGTCGCGAACACCCCAAATAGTTCGCTGTTCGGCGAACAGGCAATGTTTCGAGTCGAACATGAGTTCTACTCGAACTCGAAGCTCATCCCTAATGCGGATGTACTGATCCTATTTGTCCAGACTGATGTAGGAGTGAACTTTATGTTTTGATTGTATGTACTGTTGTGGGTTTTTTTTGTTTTGTGTGTTGGATGTACAAAATTCAATAAAAATATCTTTAAAAAAAATGTGTATCCTAGGTGTGTTCTAACTGTGTGTGGAGGGGAACTGACTGGGGGAGGTGACCGATGCTGTGTCCCTATGTACAAGGGACACAGCATCTGTCTCCTCTCCCTGACAGGACATGGAGCTCTGTGTTTACACACAGAGATCCACGTCCCTGCTCTGTCATTGCTGATCACGGGTACCTGGCGGCCCGCCAGGCACGTGCATCGGCATCTCGGGGACGGAGGACGCGAAGATGTCCAAAGACGGCATCCCAGATTTATAGAGCCACCTCGAGGCCGTCATTTGACTATGGCCCAGGGCTTAAGTAGTTAATGTATATGCACATATATTTTTTAAGTGTATTCTCATAGTATACACCGGTACGCATTTATTGACGTGTATCACTTGGTGGAGATACCATTTTTATGATTGTTCCTATTTTAGCAGTTGTTTCCGCTTTAATGCCATTTTTATATTGTTTTTATAATATCTTTAGTTTAATTTTTCTTTCTTTATTTTTCTTTGCCTATTGCTATTCACCTTTATCTGATTTTCCTTCTCAATGGGTCTTGGTATCTTAACATGTTTCTTTTTCTTCTGTTCACTGCCTCTATTTTGTGTGCTGGGACCTGTTGTCCCATTGACAGTCACAGCACATAAATAGCACAATAGCTGCAGTACCGTGTTAGGCCTTTAGAAGGAGCAGAAGGCTCTGAGCACATAGCCTAGATTCTCAGTGGTTTGCCTCATACTGTCCTTCTCCTGGTGCTCTCTCTGGTTCCGCTTCCTGTGACATCATCATCTGTGTTCCACTGACTTGTCATACTCTGCTCCCTATAACAGAATGTTGCGGAAGTGCTGTGGCGGCCAACTGCGCATGCGTGATGCATTCCAATGGATTTACGACAGTACACACCAGTGAAACCTTGTTCGGCATTCAGGCTCTTTCCTTAATATCCCTGTGGATTGGAGAATGTTATAAAAAGAGCCAGGAGGCCGAGCGAGCTGTCCAAGCGAAGCGAGGACGTGAGGCCGACTGGCCACTTACCCCTAAGTCCACGTCGCCCTGAATGACGGCTTCGCTGGTGTGTACTGTCGTAAATCCATTGGAACGCATCACAATTGCCTTTGGAACGCATCGCGCATGCGCAGTTGGCCGCCACAGCACTTCCGCAGCATTCTGTTATAGGGAGCCGAATTTCACCACGCTGGTTCTGGCTGGCTTCCTGATTACTACAGGATGAATTTCTACACTCTCCTGCCTACCCGTGAGCCTGGATGCACCTGAGACCGGACCGCATTGCTATTACAGCACCCAGATGAGCCCGTTTTTTATACATGTTTGTAAGTGCATTTCCTTTTTAACTTAATAAATTGTGACTAACATATTGCACTTAGGTGGCACTTCCTGTTTTGTTCCCCTGTCTTCATGTTGTTAAAAATGGGCATTAAAAATTTCGAGCATGCTCTAATTTTTCACAATGTTTTTAACGTTGTAGTTCTTAACGTTGTAAAACATGGTCGTGTGTGGGCTTTAACGACGTGAAAAAAACGTGCATGCTCAGAAGCAAGTTATGAGATGGGAGCGCTCGTTCAGAATGGAGATAACACATTCATCAGGCTGTTAGGCCGCTTACACACGATCGGATATGTCCACTGAAACTGGTCCGCCGACCAGTTTCATCAGACATATCCGATCGTGTGTAGGACCTAGTGGACAGGTTTTCCAGCGGACAAATGGTTTGAAATTTGTCCGCTGCAAACCTGTCCGTTGGACATGTCTTCTGGTTAGTACGCCTAACCAGCAGACATAAATCTCCTGCATGCGTCGAATGGATTCAACGCATGCGTGGAAGTATTTTACTTCCTGGAGTGGTGACGTCAACGTCACCGCGTCCTCAGTCTGAGGGGATTTTCGTCTACCACTGAGGGCAAGCCTGCCCTGTTCATATCCAGGCCTGATACCACAAGGTTCTATTCTTCTTTCATCAACCTTTTCCTTTCCTGACTGAAGTTGATGTTGGCTGTGTTGGCCTGGAAATAAAGCATTGAAAAACCTTTATTGAACTGTCTGGACCTCCGCTCACTACTTTGTTCCTGCATTACACCCCTAGACAACACCAGGGTAACTTAATATGTCAATCCCATCATCAAACGAGCGGCTCCTTCGGGGGTAGCGCTCCATTAATATTTATGTTAGAGTAATAATCACACAAAATTAAGGCTTTGTTGTGGCTTTTTATGCATTAGTCTGGACAGCTCTGCTAAACGCCACCAGAATTGCTGTCAGACAAATTATTTCTCCAGCAGCTCTCCAGAGAAGCCTTTTTTTCAACCTTTTTTTACCCCATAAGAACCCCAAAAATATTTTTTTTAGATCTCAGGAAAACCCGTTAATTGTGAAAATGCCCCTTACATTGGTGGTCCGGAGGAAGAATTGCAACCCTTATGCCCTGTACACATGATCGGCATTTCCGATGGGATAAAATCTGATGGAATTTTCCATCGGAATTCCGTTCAAGCTGTCTTGCCTACACACTGTCAGACCAAATTCCGACCATCCAAAATGCGGTGACGTAAAAAACTACGATGAGCCGAGAAAAAATAAGTTCAATGCTTCCGAGCATGCGTCAACTTGATTCTGAGCATGCATGTTTTTTTCTCTTTCGGAGTTCCACACAGACGATCGGAATTTCCGATAGGATTTTTTTCCATCAGAAAAAAAATAAAATATGTTCTATTTCTAAACCCTGATGGAAAAAAAGTCTGATGGGGCCCACACACGGTCGGAATATCCGATGAAAAAATTTCGTCTGACTTTTTTCATTGGAAATTCTGATTGTTTGTACAAGGCATTAGTCCCCCCTCAGACAGGGCGGACTCTGTCATGCGCATCTGAAAGCTCAGCGGGGGGATCTCTCCACTGATCAGGAAGATGACAAATTGGTGTCTGCTCCACTGTGCAGGGCGGACACAGCCCGCTGTTCTCTATGAGGCGGTCGGATGGGAATGGACAACCTGTCCATTTCCATCCAATTGTCATCTGATCGCCGGACGGATGGTGAACGAATCCCCATACGTCTGTTTTTAGCAGAGAGGATCGGATCAGGTGCAAGCGAGTTTTAGATCTGCCACTCCGTAGGGAGCTATGGATGGTCCGATCAGGTCCGCCTGAAAAACTGACCAGTGTGAAAGGTTTCTTATGCCTCATACACACAACCGTATTTCCCGGCAGGAAAACTGCCATGACAGCTTTTTAACTGGAAAAACGGGCATGTGTATGCTCAATGGCAGTTTTCCCGACGAGAAAACTGCGGGAAAAGAAAAGAGAACTTGTTTTCCCGCCGGTCTTTTTCCCGTCATGTGTATGCTTTCCCGAGGGAAAAAAAAATGCGTGGAAGCATAGAACATCAATTTGTCGGCTCGTCGTAGTCTTTGACGTCACCGCGTTCTTGGCAGTCAAAAGTTCAGCAGTATTTGGCCTGAATTTGTGTATGCAAGGCAGGCTTGAGAGGAATCCCGTCGGGAAAAGCGTTGTTTTTTTTCCTGCCGGGAAAACGGGTCGTGTGTACAAGACATTACAGTGGTGGCCAGAAGGCCATCCTGACAGACAGCTACAAAAGTCATTGGTGTCATGCTGCCGGCTCTACCTACTGGTGTTGGCCCTGAAACTTTGCAGGCACCATCAAGTAGGAAGTCAATCAGTTACAGCCCAAGGCACCCCTAGCAAACTCTGGAGGACCCTGGTTGAGAGTGGCGGCGCTATAGTAATAAACCATCTTTATGCTGACATATGTTGGTCTTTAACCACTTTTCTACCACTGCAAGGGCACGCTCTTAGCTTAGAAACAATCAATTTTATGCTGACACAAGAAAGCACTTGTATTTGAGTCAATTTAAAGTAAAGGAATTTTAATGAACTAAATCCAATCATCTCAGAAGCACCATTTATATTCATTCACAGACCTCGCAATAGTTCTTTACAGCCTGCAGGTGCCTCTGACTGTACAATGCCTATTGTGGGAAGGTTTTCATAAAATTTAGTCCAGGAAAATTAACGTTTTTCATGAATTCAATGCTGCTCCTTTACAAACATAAATAGTTCACTCAAGCTCCAGGCTTGTCATATTGGTTTTCAGTTTATAAATTAACAACATGTAGCTATAACTGATGCCCCATTATGGGGTATAACAGATAAATATTGATAAAATTCTGCATTTGCCAAAGTCCATAAAGTAAATGGGAGATCTCCAGCAGGGGTTTAAAGTGCATGGCAGTGTGAAGAGTTTGTCCAGTGGGCACTGTACTGAGCAATTTTTGCTGTGCCAGCAGCATGAAAATCATTCCTTCTGTTCTGAGCACTGGCGTGTCATCAGAAATTGGCGCCACCCATCATGGCGAACATAGCGGTCAGGCTTATCTGCTTTCCTTGTCTTCAATTCCCCGGGCGAAGAGCTGGATGAGCTGATGATGTACCCTACAATGAATAAGAATGAGACAATGAGACCAACGCCAACTGCAAGGGAATGTGTTTTTGTGTATATTTTATGTTCAGGACTAAAAAAAATGGTAAAATCGATATAACCCTTGGTTAAATATAAGCATTGCACTGGAATAGTTTATACAATTTTCAGTCAGCAGGCAAAACTGTAGAGAATCTGTAGATGCCTTTTTTTTTATTTTTTATTTTTTACAGCGCTCAATAGCTGAAGCTCAAATTACAATGAGACGCACTCATATGCACAACAGAAAAATGTGTTTCTTTCGGAATCATAAAACGTGGCAAAAACCCATTAAAAATGTAATGCACTGCGGCAAAACACTCATGCGTTTTTGCCAAATTTTTGCAATGAAGCAGTGTGAAAGCAGCAAAAGGCACGGTTCACACTGCCATGACTTAAAAGTCACCTTTCGTGCGACTTTGAAACCAATATCCCAGCGCGACTTCTTTAACAGAAGTCATTGCAAGTCGTGCCAAAGTTGCACCAAAAGTAATGCAGGAACCTTTATCTAAGTTGCACCAACTCATGTTGCTTCTATTAGAACGGTTCTTTTGCACTTAATGGGGTGTGACTTGTCATGCAACAACGTAGGATTTTATTTCGCACCAGTGTGAACTGGGCCTTATTGTATTTTTTCTTTTTTTTTTTTGCAAAATGTTTCCATTCAATATGTAGTGAATTTTGTATATATATACAGTATATATATATATTAAAAAAAAAACTGGTAATGCAATATAAAAATAAAATTAATCTGAATCGATTTGAATCATTCGTTATGCTGTTACGTTATTTCAGATACTTCAAACATAAAGATTTATTTATTTTTAATTTGTCGTTTTGTTATAAATTATTTAAATTCATTACTGTTGTGTAGAGGTCGACCGATATATCGGCCGATATTTGGCCGTTTTGGAGAAATCGGCATTGGCCGATTTTTATCCAATTTAGGCCCATATTTAACATGGCCTCTAGCGGTGCAACGGATCACTGTTGATCCGTGATCCGAAGGCGGCACACTGTGATCCGTGGATTGGCACCGTGGTCACAGCATCAGGAAAGGCTTCAGCCTAGCTCCGGAGCTAGGGTTACCACCTCATCCCTTTAAAACTGAACACCTATTAATTACACAGGTTCTGTGGCTAATTTAGTGCAAATAAGGCACTACTTTAGTTTAATTACAGCTTTAATCTGCCACAGAACCTGTGTAATTAATAGGTGTTCAGTGTTAAAGGGATGAGGTGGTAACCCTATCCAGAGCTGCGGCCATCTTGGTACACCCAGCGCGGCGGCCCTCCTCTCTGTTTACACCCACAGAGAAGGAGAGGCCCGCGGGACACACATCGCTCTGGTGTCTGTACTGAGGGAGGGGGGGTGTCTGTACTACAGGGGGCAGGGGGTGTCTGTACCGAGAGGGGGTGTCTATACTGGAGGGAGAGGGGGTCTGTACTGAGGGGGTGACACCACTTTTTTTTTGCACCAGTGCCACCTGCCAGTGCCATCTGCCAATGCCACCTGCCAGTGCCAATACCAGTGCCAATTAGTGCCACCTCCCAATGCCAACCAAAGGTATCAGTGCTACTGTTCCAGGTTTCAGAATAATGAAAATGTTGTCAGAATTTATTTATTTATGTTTAGCAAAAAAATAGAAATCTGTGGTGATTAAATATCACCAAAATAAAACATTATCTGTCTCAAGAAAATGATTTAGTTTGGGTACAGTGTTGCACGACCGCACAATTGTCATTCAAAGTGCGACAGCGCTGAAAGATGAAAATTGGTCTGGGCAGGAAGAGGGTGAAAGTGCCCTGTATTGAAGTTGTTAAGCTTCCCACAGAAAACAGATGGCATTTCCAGCCATTTTTGTGCAGGTCTGAAGACAATCTCAGGTCTATGTTTATTCTCAGGAACCCAGCCTCTATCAGAGGGGACAGGTCCGTCGGGTAGGTTACAAAATGATGGCCAGGCCAAAATGGTGAACTTCGTGCACTGAAGGCGTGTAAGCCTGATTTCCTGACGCATTCATGGCAGCACACACTGGGTTGTGACTCCGCCCCCACAACCTGACAGGATTGGTTAGCTATAAATTTGAAGGGGAGACGCCCCGCATCATTCTCTTTTTTTATCCTCACCTGACAAGATTGAACGAACAAGCAAAAAGCATGCCTCTTACCGCAAATCGCCCCAGCAGGTTCAGCCTCTCCTGTTTGGAAGTACCTCCTGTACAGTCTCTAAATGAGCTTTATGGTGGGAACCCCGTTCTGGTGGTCTCAGGGGCTTTGGAATTATACTGGCATCTGTAACAAGCTTTAAAGAAGCTTCAAATCTCGCAGTGGCCCCCACTTTCGCTCTGTCTTTCCTTCCAGTGCAGTGTGTGCTTCCACAAAGGTATTTGTATCATTACATTTACCACCTAAGGTTAGTCCGTTTTGTACCTTTGTCTGCCTGTTGTTTTTTTCTCAGCTCTGCTGAGCCCTGTGGTTTCTCTGACACCCCATATTCTCGGGGTCACCGCTGCGTACCCCTTGGCGCTCTGCACATGCGTGCAGCTCAGTGATGACGCCGCCTGTCTCCTCTGCCCTCTTCCAAAATGGCGCTGGGCGAGCGGGACGCTTCTGCACATGCGCGCGTCATTAAAAAAAAAAAAAAAAAGAAACAGTCCTATTGCTCTGTAGTTCTGGCTGCCGCACTGCTGCTCTGATCTACTCAGAGTGAAGATTGCACCAGGTGTGTGCAGGCATGTCCCAGATCAGCCTGGGCTAATTGATTACACACACAAAAAAAAAAAAGGAATAAATAGGATAGAAGATATTATACAAGCGCCCAGAGGCGATTCAGTTTGCATGTGCCGCGCTATATAAATTTTCATCATTCATTCATTCAATACATTTATATATTAATTTATAACATACCATAGAAGAAAGTGTATCCATAATTAATCAATTAATATAATCCAAAAAAAAAAAGGATAGATATATGTAAATAAAATTACTATATTCATTTAATAAATAGAAATGTTGGGGGGGAACATATTGTAATGTTTTCCCTTCTCTCTTTTTTTCCCACCTTTTCGGGCTGTCTCTCTGCTATCCTCATGGGGGCCACTGCCCTCGCAGACCACCATCAGCTGACCAGGTATAGAGGCCGTCCAGAAGGTGGTAAGTAGAGGGGAGACAAAAAAGAGAGCCTGGCCACTGACGCTACAGTTTTGGTAGCCCTATCGGGTCAAGAGACGCAAGTTTGCGGCACAGAGGGAGATTCCAACCATGCTTCCGGCAGGAGGCGCAAGAAATCGCTCAAGGTTACCCTCTTGATTTCTTCAATCAAGGCATAGCCGCTCGCGTCACAGCACTCCCTTCATAGTCGGTCCCACCGCAGATTACCTTCATCCCAGACAGAGCTATCTTACCCGCACCACGGCAAATGTTTGCCAAATATGCGGGGCGCCATCCTTGCCAGGGGAATTGGCCTGCCGCTCGTGCTTCATCGAAGTAACCAAGGATTCAGAGAACAGAGTAGATACTGAGCTCCTAGGAGAATCGCCACAGGGATCATATGTGGGCGATCCTTCCCCAAGCACATCGCCCGGCCGTTACGCCAGGGTGCAGTAACCCTCTCTAAGAATGAGGAGTGTGAGCAGGCGTCGGACTGTCTCTTTTTGGTTGAACCATTTGCCCATTCACTCAAGGAAGCGATCGGCTGGGAGGAGGTTATGGCAGAACTTCTGAAGGTTCAGAAATATTTCCCGGTGCTGAAAAGGGGGTCCTGAATAATTTCTCTTCATCGAAGAGCTGGAGAACCTCATAAAGGATAAGTGGGGGGGTCGCATAAGCGGCCCAGTATGACCAACAAGTTTGCAGATTGTACCCCTTGTGGTAGTCTAAGATCGATTCTTTGATCAATGCAACTACGGTCGATTCATCTTTAATGCGACTTTCTAGAGACGTTTCTCTACCGATTGAAGACGCAGTTACCTTCCGGGACGCTCTTGATCATAAAATCAATATAGAACTGAAGAAAGCCTGCTCCACAACAGGAGCCGCTTGTAGGCCGGCTATCACCACAGCGGCAGTCGCTAAAACTATCGCTGCATAGGCAGCTAATGTTGAGAATCCCATTCTAGAAGGAGCCGACCAGGGGAAGATATTCTCCTCCCTGCAGGAAAATTAAGTTGGCTTACGGCTCCTGAGGGGGCGACTTCATGGCTGGGAAGAGCCTTATGGTTGAGACCCTGGATAGCGAAGGCAGCGTCAAAATAAACTGGTGCAAAATTCCATATGGCGGCTCAAGTGTATTCGGCACAAGATGGACTCGGCCATCTCCAAGGTTACCGGGGGAAAGTCCGGGCTGATTCCCTCCGATAGGAAACCAGAGCCCCAGAAGGGCCCCGCTTACAGGCGTGATCTTCCTGTCAAATACAGGGATGTTAGATCCTACCGCCCCGGCAGGGAATTTAGGAGGGACTGGAAGACTCGACCCTCCTTCATGTAGATACAGTAAGCCAATCACAGCTGGGGAACAGCAGAAGTCCTTTTTGAGGGTCCGTCTGCCCACCCAGCTCAGGTGAGCACCAGACTCAAGAGATTCGCTCGGATATGGGCAACTCGTATAACAGATCCATGAACACTATCCTCTATCAAGACCGGTCACAATTGGAAATTCATGGGCACATTGCCAGGGAACACATTCCAGCCTACCAAGTACTTCCGCACCAGAAAGGGAGGGGGTTTTATTCCCCTTTATTTCTGGTACAAAAAAAAAAAACGGGATCTACGTCCAGTCTTGGACCTAAAGAATTTCAACAGACGATCAAAATAGAGGCCCTCAGATTGGAAAAGCCTTCAGTCCATTTTGTTGTCATTGGACGTGGGAGACTGGATGCTATCTCTAGATTTTTTGGGCGTTTACCTTCACATCCCAGTTCATCTTACCTTCCAGAGGTCCCTTCGGTTCTCAATCGATCAATCCCATTTCCAATTTTGGTGCCCCCCATTCGGCATCGCCTCAGCACCCAGAGCATTCGGCTAGTGAGGGTGTTCCTAGGGGCAGAATAAAATACCAGGTTGTACCGGGTGCAACTCCCTCAAGAGAGGCTGAAGCCCTTGCTCCAGAAGATACAAAGTCCGCTATCATCCAGACGTCTAACTGTCAGAGCCTGCCTCAGTACCCTGGGGTCCATGTCAGCATCCATACCCTTGATACAGTGGCCCCTGTGGCACATGCGAGTCTTACAGAACTCCTTTCTCAGGCAGTGGAATAGAACGTAAATACTCCAAACCATTCACATCCCGAACTGGGTAAAGCAATTAGTATGGTGGTGGACACACCCGTCCGACCTCAGGGAGTCCATT
This sequence comes from Rana kukunoris, assembly GCA_029574335.1. Classification (NCBI taxonomy): domain Eukaryota; kingdom Metazoa; phylum Chordata; class Amphibia; order Anura; family Ranidae; genus Rana; species Rana kukunoris. Next base: position 120,056 of record JAJQKJ010002290.1, on the reverse strand, counting down.
CCAAAAGTTCCCCCAAGTCCAGAAGTAGTAACATCGGACGCCAGCCAGGAGTGATGGGGTCCACACTATCTAGACTGAGTAGCCCAAGGACAGTGGCATTTTCGGGCTCAGGGCATAGTGTCAAATATTTTAGAGCTCTTTCAGGCCCTCCTGGCTATTGCGCCTCTTCTATAGAGGAAGAGTGTCCTGATCAGGATGGACAACAAGTAGCGGTGTCATGTATCCAGAGACAGGGGAGCATCAGGAGTCGCACGCTTCAGGAGGAAGTTCACCCATAATGGAAGGGGCACAAGTGCACCTGTTAGATCTGTGGGGAGTATGCATCCCAGCAACACAGAATTCGTTGGCCAACTACCTAAGCCGGGAGACACTTTCAAACAACGAACGGTCCCTGAACCAACAGGTATTCTCCATTCTTACGAAAACTTGTGGAGTACCAGAAGTCGACCTAGCGGCCACGCCAAAGAACTCCAAGTGTCAGAGGTTCCTGTCCAGAGCCCACTTTCCATTACCTGAAGGGACAAACTGCCTAGTTCTTCCATGGAGCTGCGAGCTAGGGTACATTTTTCTTCCAACTTCTCGGATTACAAGATTCCTGTCCAGACTTCGGAAGTCCTCAGCCACAGTTATTGTACTAATACCGTTCCGGCTGAGGAGGCCATGGTTTACGACCCCTAGGAGGCCAGCCTTTCCAACAGGGGATCTCTGTGTAGTACTCGGGGCCCTGTCCAAACCACCTTTTTCTCCATTCAACTTAGTCTCACCGTGGAACCTAGCTCTGATGGCTTCCCGTATTGCTATCACCTCAGTTAAGAGGGCGTCGGAGATACAAGCACTTATGGCTATGGAGCCCCTATTCAGTGTTCTTCCCTGACAGATTGGTTCTGAAGCCCTCAGACCATTTTTATCCAAGGGTAACTTCCTCCTTTCATTATAACCAGGACATCGTCCTTTTGTCTTTTACTAATGAGAGGGGCGAGTCCCATGACTAGGATGTCAAGTCTACCATCTTCAGTTACGTCACAGCTACATCTCAGGAAGACGGATTCTCTCTTGATTATCCCACACGGGAGCAGACGAGGTCAGCCAGCTACCTCCCGTACCATTACCTCTTGGTTGTTAAAGCTATCAAAGAGACCTATTCCATCCAGCAACTTACGCCTCCTAGAGGGCATTAGGGCTCATTCGACAGGGGCAGAGGCCACTTCTTGGGCAGCATATTGCGGGACTTCACCGGAAACCATAGGCAGAGCAGCAACTTGGTCTTCCCAACACATCTTCATTTCTCACTACAGAGCGAATTCTGCTCTCCTGGCTACCGTCGACTTCGGCAGATCTGTTCTTAGAGCCAATTCCTCAGCGCTATAAAGAATACATATTACTGTTTTCTTGCACCCTCCCGACTGGCGAGTTATATCCCAGTGTGTGCTGCCATGAATGCGTCAGGAAAACGGAAAATTGTATACTCACCTTTCCGTAATTTTCCTTTCCTGACGCATCTTCATGGCAGCACACAGATGCCCACCCTGCTGTTTTATGATGATATATACAGAGAATGATGCGGGGCGTCTCCCCTTCAAATTTATAGCTAACCAATCCTGTCAGGTTGTGGGGGCGGAGTCACAACCCAGTGTGTGCTGCCATAAAGATGCGTCAGGAAAGGAAAATTACGGAAAGGTGAGTATACAATTTTCCGTTTTCACGTTTCTCACCTGATGCTGAGCTGGGCAAAATCCAAAATCTCTCCATCACAGTTCCATGTGCTGGTGGCCGACTCCTCCCCACAGGGGCAGACAAACATGCGTTTCTGACGCCGCACTATCTCCTCGTCATCAAGCTGCTCAGGAGTAAAGCGCATGGCGTGTATCCGATGAACTTCCACGTTGGGAAAAGCAAACTGTCAGAGAAGGAACCAGTTATGAGATATTGTGATAATAACAATACATATGGCCTTTTTATATTGTTTGATCACATTTTGCTTTTTTATTTTTATATTCACATTATATTTAGTTGTGATCCCCCAATCTAATTTATGGGGCACTTTCCTTCACTTTCAGTAGCAGCCTGTGAGCCTGTGTCGACATATGCCCTTTTTCTGTATGTACATCGACAGCATTATGTAATACAGTGGGGTCTAATTGGCTGAGTTTCAGGCAAACTGCCAATCGCACAGATTCAATATAAATCCAAAAGCTGTTGTGGCTGCCAAACGATTTGGATTTCTATCCATCCAGTTTTGAGATTTACACAGCTCTGCCACACAGGTAGGGAGATCTGTTTTTTTTTTTTTTTTTTTTTTCTGCCATTCAATAACACTTATGGATCTCTTCCCCATTTATGATTGTAACACTTAACCATTTAGCTCATCTCTCTTACACTCTGTTTTTTTCTCCTATCAGTATGTCCCTTTCACTAGAACACTCCTTGTTCTGTGTCTCTCACTTCCCGTCTAAGCTCAGCTGTACAGTGACGACAGGAGGCTGATACTAGGTCAAATTTGGGTACGTACACAGCTTTAATTTAAAAACATATTTAAATATATACTAATGATTACAGAGCTGTGGTCATTTAACTTCCAAGTACTCTTTCACTTTTTTAGTGCTGCTATTTTTTGCGGTGTATACAAAAATAGAGCGACATTTTTGAAAAAAAAAATCTATATTTTTAAAATTGTTGTTATAAGAAAAATCAAATAAATTAAATTTTAGTCAAACATTTAGGCCAAAATGTATTCAGCCACATGTCTTTAGTAAAAAAAAAAAATCGCAATTAAAAAAAAAATAGCTACCTAGCGGGAACAGCGACACTAATACAGCGATCAGAAAAATGATCGCTTAGTGACACTGGCAATAGGGAGTAAAAGGGTTAACTAGGGCGGTGATCAAGGGGTTAAAACTTTATTAGGGGTTAAAACTTTATTAGGGGGGGTCCCGATAGGACCCCCGACCCACGTCTAGGCAGGGACGTACAGGTACGCCAATGTGCCTGTACGTGCCATTCTGCCGACGTAAATGTACATGCGGTGGTCCGCAAGTGGTTAGAGATTACAGTAAAGCCCCATACACACTATTACATTTTCTGCATATTTTTGCCTTCAGGTGTACCAAAACCATATAATTATGAGGTCAAACCTTAATGCCTTGTACACACGATCAGTTTGTCTAATGAAAACCGACCGATGGACTGTTTTCATCGGTCAAACAGATCGTGTGTAAGAACATCGGTTTGTTTTCCATCGGTGAAAAAATAGAACATGTTTAAATTTTTCCTATGGATAAAAAAACGTTAGAAAAAAACGATCTTCTGTGTGGAAGTCCATCGGTCAAAAATCCACACAGGCTCAGAATCAAGATGCATGCTCGGAAGCATTGAACTTCATTTTTCTCAGCACGTCGTAGTGTTTTACGTCACCGCTTTGGACACGGTCGGATTTTTGACCGATGGTGTGTGGGCAAGACTGATTAAAGTCAGCTTCATCGGATTTCAGGTAAAAATCGTGTGTACAGGACTTAAGAGTTTCAGCTTGTATGAAATCAGGCAGGCCCTTGCACTACATGGTTTTGCTAAAGACAAAAATCTGCAAAAAATCTAATAGTGTGTATGGGGCTTAAGACAGAATTAGTCTTAATAGAAAATAATAAAATTCATGTTTTTCTGCATTCGTGTTTTTGGTGTGTTTTTTTCTTCTGCCTCTTTTTTCTTAACCATAACTGCCAGTTCACACCACATGCAGTCCAGTGTGTTTTTGTTCTGCATTAAAAACCCATGGAAAGGTAATATGGTTTCCAATGGCACAGTTTACAAAAAATGCAGTGGAACGTATTAAAAACGTGCATGCAGAGACAATTCCGGAATGGATCTGTAGTGTGTTTTTGTGGTGTGAACTGTCCCTAAATAAGGGCGGGAGTAGAGTTGCCACCTCATCCCTTTAAAACCGAACACATATTAATTGCACAGGTTCTGAGGCTAATTAAGGTGGTAATTAAACTCACTTGGTGCTTTACCTGTATTAAATTTGCCTCAGAATTCATATGTGTTCTGTTTTAAAGGGATGAGGTGGCAACTCTAGGCGGGAGGTGCGGTGGCGGTGGCGGTAAACTGGAGAAACAGTTCGGTTTCAGGTCGGTTTGCAGGCGCTAATTTTTACTAGGGCTGCAACTAACCATTATGTTCATAATCGATTAGTTGCCCGATTATTGTTTCGATTAATCGGATAATAGTCTTAAAAAAAAAATGTGCATTTTTACATTTTTTTGGGCCAATTTGTTGTTGGGCGGATTCCAAAACACATTACATGCTTTTCTGCAGTTTCTCCATTGAAGTATATTGAACCAAAAAAACAAAATAGCACCATTTTGCGTTAAAAAAAGTCCTTGCCCTTTCCAAATACGCAGCAGCCGAAAAAAAATCATGAATGTGAACGTGTCCCGTAGGAAAACATGTAAATGAACTGTAGTGCAGTGGTCATCAACTCCTGTTCTCAGGGGCCCACTAACAGGCCAGGTTTGCAAGATAACTGAAATGCATCACAGGAGATGTCATTTGCTGCTCAGTAATTGCAGTATTCTAGACTGCATCTCCCCAAGGTAATACATAAAACCTGGCCTGTTAGTGGGCCCTGAGGACAGGGTTGACCACTGCTGTAGTGTATTTCTACAAAAAGCACCAAAAAAGAGAGGTGTGACCCCGGCCTGAGATGTTTAGTAACATAATGGGGTTAAAAAACTGAAATAAGTACAAAAAGAGCAAATAATCGCTATTGTAAGGGGTTCATTTTTTACTGTGGGACAATGAAAGTAATATTTACAGTAGCGATTTGCTTTTTTGTACAATAAAGGGCTAATTTTTGTTTTTTTTAACCCCATTATGTCACTGGCCGATTAATCGATTATGAAAATTGTAATCGATTAATTTCATAATCGATTAGTTGTTACGGCTCTAATTTTAACACAATAGCACCTGCTAACCACCCCAGTGTGAAAGGGGTCTAAGAACATGTGTGTTCCAGTGCATTTTGGATGTGTTTTACAGCCTTCCAATACAGTCCAGTGAAGGAAAAATGCAGCATGTTCTACTTTTTTTTCTGGAACGCACTGGTATTGCAAGCACTAGTGTGAACTATGCCATTGAAAACCATATAGCCTACTTTCCATGTGTTTTTGATGCAGAAAAAAAAACGCACTGGACTGCATGGGGTGTTAACTGGCCCTAAACGGTTTATATGAGAACCTCAACAGATATTTGAACCTATACTTGTCTGTGCAAATGCTCATTTAACATTAACCACTTAAGACCCGGACCATTATGCAGGTAAAGGACCTGGCCAGTTTTTGCGATTCTGCACTGCGACGCTTTAACTGGCAATTGCGCGGTCGTGCGATGTGGCACCCAAACAAAATTGGCGCTCTTTTTTTCCCACAAATAAAGCTTTCTTTTGGTGGCATTTGACCACCTCTGGAGTTCTTATTTTTTACGCAAACAAAAATAGAGCGACAATTTTGAAAAAAAAAACAATATTTTTTTACTTTTTGCTATAATGAATATCCCCTAAAAATATATAAAAAAAAAATGTTTTCCTCAGTTTAGGCCGATACGTATCCTACATATTTTTGTTAAAAAAAATCGCAATAAGCGTTTAACGATTGGTTTCCGCAAATTTTTTTTACTACTAATGGCGGCGATCAGCGTTTTTTTTTTTTTTTTTTTCTGTGACTGCGACATTATGGCGGACACATCGGACAATTTTGACACATTTTTGGGACCATTGTCATTTTTACAGCAAAAAAGTGCTATAAAAATGCATGACAAGGTAACCCATACTGGCCCTACTGGAAAAGCACCCCCCCCTCCCCACCTAAAAACATCCCACAAATATACCACTATTATAACCAAAAATTAGATAAACACAAATGTTGGGAAAAAATGGCCGTTATACGGCCCCTTTTATTTAACATAAAATAATTTCACAATATAACCAAAACAAAGTAAAGCATCTTATTCGGCTGCCGATCCCTGGAGGCACTACCTATAACTCTATTTAAACTTCTATCTGCTTATATACATTCCTTTGCCAGGTAATCCACATACCTGGTATTCACCGGGGACCCACACCTCAGATGGGTCCCCACCCATCAAATTCCATAAGCCTGTTTTACCTTGCCTCCAAAGACCCAACCGCCACAGCGCAAGGTGTGAAGCCCCACACCTCTGCGCCCCGCCAAAAACGAACTGCCCTCTGAATGCCTTCCTGAAAACCCAGTGTTCACAAATCCGTGCCCACCGAATTTAGATGCACCCCATCGTCACGGAGGTACCTCCACGTTTCCACTTCAAGTTCCCGGTGCCACACCATCAACCCCCCAACGCGAGCCACAAAACGCCCAATCTCCTTATTAGCCTTCACACGAGCCCTATTAAGCTTGGACACGACCTGGCAAGACGCCAAGCGGTGCGCCCCACCATATCAGACCACACCACTACCATGCGTGGAAAAGCGGCTTGCAGCCGGAGCACATCCAACTTAACATCCCGAATAAAATGGCTGCTGGACCGGACACCCAGGTCGTTGCCACCTGCATGCAGGACCAGCACATCCGGGGGCCTATCCCACCCAGCGGCCCTGTTAACCTCCGGGACCACCCTGTTCCACAACATGCCAGGAATGCCTAACCACCTGACACTGACGTCCGCCCTGTGAAAACCTAGCTGTCGGCCTCCAGGCTTGACGTCCACCCTCTTTGCACCCCAGTGCACACGAATGCCCTATAATCCGCACTAGGCAAACGTGATCTGTAAGGGAAAAAAAACGGCCACAGAGCATACTCACCCCCAAGGCAACATAACATAAATGAGAAAAACAAAAACGCATACAAAGGAAACGCCAAAAAAAAAAAAAAAACACCGCCCAGCCACCATCCACGCACTAAACCAGATGAGGGCGAACATAAAGCTTGAACCTGTCAGACTCCCATCTGCCAATGCGTTTAACCACCGCAGCGTCCAACCCCCACCGGGCGGCCTCGGTAGCCCCCCCGATCCAAAAGGAATGCGATGAGAAACTGCAAACCGCAAAACCCGCTGCAGAGAGGCAGCGCCGCATGACCGACACAAACTGAAAGGTCGATAACGCCGTACTGTCGACATGTACCAAGAAGGTACCCGACACTTGCGGGCGAACAGCCAAATACTCCCCCACCACCGCTACCGGGCAAATGTCCGAGCCCTGCACCCGTAGCAAATACACATGTGCCCCCCTGCCTGCCTGATCCGTCTTTGACCGTCAGATAAGGAGTCTGACCGACTCCCCATTTCAGCAAACGTCCTACACCGACAACCCTCCATGAGCCACCTTAGAAGTACTAACCAACTCCCCCACTCTGAGGGCTCCATAAAAGGCAAGGGCGACACCCAGGCTGCCACTGGTGAAGAGCCCGTCGCCGGGCCCACATCAAAACGCTGTACCAACTACCGCAGCCCGACTAGCAGGTCGCGCACTGCCGTGCAGAGGCGTCGTTAGGCCCTGGCTAGGGGGGCTGGAGCCCCAAATGTGCCCCCGAAAAGCCCCGAGTCTCATGGCCGCAGGTCTGAATTATTAGCCCCGAGTGAACGGTCAGCGCCGGGACTGAATTCTGATCCCGAGCGCTGCCGAATGCAGCCGAGTGCCATAGCAGCAGGTCCGCCTTCTGGAGCCAGTGCAACGCCTGTGATGGACGTCCCACTGGTCCAATGCCATGTCCGCAGGACGTGTGACGTCCATCATAGGCGCTGCAGAGCTCCAGAAGGCGGGAATTACAAATCCGGTGCGTGGGTACTGCTGATCGTTCAGCTCCTCCACCATCCCGGGGATAACGGCGCAGCGCGCTCAGCAGACTGCCTGCAGTGCAGTGTGCACAGTGTGACCGGGAACCCGCGGACATGGCATGCAGCTTGAGCTTCTAACAAGAAGCTGCCTGCCTCACTTCTTCTCCCCCACCCCCCTCGGAGTAGTCGAATGCACAAGATGGCTCCAGCTGACAACATTAAGCTCTTTTCAGATGTCATAATGTTGTGTGTCCCTAAGAGCTTCCTCACATGCTTATTTCATGTGTAACTGACATACAAACACACACTGACTTGAACACACTGACTTAGAGTGTATGTGTATGTCAGTGTGTGTTAATGTCAGTGTGTGTTTATGTCAGTGTGTGTGTGTGTATATGTCAGTGTGTGTGTGTATATGTCAGTGTGTGTGTGTATGTCACACACACACACACGGACATGCACACACTGACATTTAGGTCAGTGTATGTAGGTCAGGGTATGTGTCAGGATAGGTCACACAACCCCACTGCTCAGCCAAAAAAAAAAAAAACGCGCCACTCCACCGAGCCCGCGCATCCCCCCCCCCCCCGTGCCTGCTTCGGGCTGAAGCCCCTGGTCTTTTCGATACCTAGCAACGCCCCTGCCGCCGTGGCATCGCCCAAACTAACCAATGAAGAAGAAGAGGACCCCCCACTCCCGCCGTGGGAACCCCAATCCCCCCAGCCAACTCCTCTCAGCACTGGACACACATACAGTAGGAAGCAGAAAGGAAGAAGTAGATTTAGACAAGGATTTACCGGGCCAAACCGGGCGAGATCCCGTCGTCGCCGAGCCGGAATCCCCCGTGGCCCTCTGGATCGACATCATCGACCTTGCTGGAAAGCTCCCCTTCAGAGCTGCACGATTCCTGGGGACCGCCAGTGAGCCGGGCTGGAGAAGACGCGCATCCCCCCGAAGGCCCTGGCTGCTTCTCGTCCATTCTGCGATGTTGACCTGCAGGACTGGAAGTCCCGGCCGTGACAGTGTGGCCCCTCTTCACCCCCCCCCCCCCCCCGCCGGAAGGGGCCTTGCTTCTCGCCTCCGCATCCTGAACCCTTGGGCCCCGACTGGGCCCAGGTGTGGAGGGGTCACTGGCCGTCAAAGTCTGCATGCCCGGACCCGCGGTAATACTCCTCCCACACTGAGCTGCCACAACATGTGTCGGGGCTGGCGCCACCATCACGCGGGTCTTCCTACGAGCAAGGACTGGGGAATGGCTGTGTCCCCGTCCCGCGGGGTTCCGCCCTTCATCGGGGATTCCTCCCGCCTCCTGCACCTGCTCCGGCTGCTGTAGGCAGGGTGCTTGGAGCCCAAGGGTCCGTATCCGGGCTTCCATTGTGGCGCTGAGCCCTCGTTGCTTGCGGTGAGCTGTAGCGCTCCGGCGGGTTAGACCGCCGAGCACGCTGCCCCCGCATACTGGGCGGATTCCCGGCGGCTGCACCTTGAAGGGCTGTGAGCTGACTCTGCAGCCAATCGGTCCCCATTATGGCTGCTATGTCCCGGAGTTGAGCCGCCATGTCCAGGGAGTCCGCCATTGCTGAAGGAGAAAGATGAAGCGCGATCCGCACACAAACGTTTCTCCTCCTCGTGTGCTGACCGGACGCTGCTGCTTGACCTGTAACCTCCCCCACTGCCAGCCTCCCCAGCTATGCTGACCAATCCCATCCTTTCTTGTTTGCCGCCGCTCTATTAACCCCTCACTCGCCAGGCTGCTGGGCACCTTCTCATGCCGCCCTGTACCTATTGTGGACTGTCTTTGCTCCGGGCTTTCTTTGTTTGCTGTGAAAATTACATTTGCAGTTTAGGAGTTAACCACTAGGGGGCACTGTAGGGGTTATGTGTGACCTCATATGTGTTTCTAACTGTAGGGGGGTGGGACTGGACGTGTGACATCACTGATCAACTTTCCCTATATCAGGGAACAGACGATCAGTGACATTGCCACAGAGAAGAACGGGAAAGGTGTGTTTACACACACCTTTCCCCGTTCTTCAGCTCCTGTGACCGGCGGCGATCGGGTACGCGGGCCCCGCAAATTGCGGTCACGGAGTTTCGGACCGGGTGTTGTGTGTGCGCCCGCGACCCATTGCTGGGCACTTAAAGGGGACGTACAGGTACGTGCCTGTGCCCAGCCGTGCCATTCTGCCAACGTAAATGTGCAGGAGGCGGTCCCTAAGTGGGTAATAACACCCACTAGTGGCAGTAACACAAACTGCATTTTCACATTAGCCAATATAGTGTTCCAACATACAAAGATTAATGCCAGTGATAGTTACTCTTTGCAAACACAATAAGATTCATACCAGTGATGGTTGCTATGTATGTACTGTATAAAAGCAAACACAAGAACACAAGGAAACTGTTCTGCTTTCCTCCTGCTCAGCACAATCTCTCTTACCTGGTCCTTGCCATTGGTGTGTCTGTTGAGATATTTCAGGAACTGAAGGGGGCTGCACTTTTGTACTATTATCAGATCAGCAGTGCCATCTGCCAGGTGTGCAGTTGGTGAAAGGCCATCCTGGCTCTTGGGGCAGGCGCTGGACATGCCAGTAATGTTGAGTGCTGCAAAGGATCCAGTAACGGATTTCCACTTTTCCGATTTTGAAATATTATCTGTCAGAAATAAGGAGTGGATTATTATAGAAAGACATAAAATAATTTTTTCTATTACAAATTACTCCTATATAAATTTTTTTTACAATTTTTTTCTACAATTTTTATAGTCTCCAAAATAAAGAGAAAATGGATCTCAACTTTAACCACCTCAATACCGCACGCCGTCATATGACATCCTGGTATTGAGGTGGGGATGTCTGAATGATGAGTGCAGCTACAGGCATCATTCAGATATCCTTCTTTTTAACCGGCTATTCTGTGCACCATAAGAATGATCATAGCGGTGGTTCCCCCTCCAGCCGCCATCCGGTGCTTTCGGGCTTGCCATCAGGGGCACCCGGAGAACAAATCAGCCGCCACCAGCTCACAAAGATAGAGATTTCATCTCTATGACCGTCGGAGGCCCCAAAATAAACAAAGCCACAATCGCGGCTGTCGGCATTGGATTCGTGAATTTTTTTTCAGGATCTCATGCTTTCAAGCCTGGAGGAGAGATGTGGGGTCTTATTGACCCCGCATGTTTTCATAAAGAGGACTGTCACAGTGATTCCTATTACAAGGGATGTTTACATTCCTTGCAATAGGAATAAAAGTGATCAAAAAATTTAAAAAATTGTAAAAATAAAAAGAAGTAAAAAAAAACATCCCTGTTCACGGTAGCTCGCACTCAGAAGTGATGTGAGGTATCGCCGTATGTGTAACAGCATGTGCAACAATTCTAGCACTCTGTAACTCTAAACTGGTAACCTGTAAAAAAAAAAATTTAAGTGGGGGGCTCCTCACTAGCCCACAGCTTTATCCTGATTTTTTGTAACAGACTCCGCTTGTCTCTGTGTTTTCCCTCTGCCTTACCCCTGGTTGTTACCCTGGCTTGTTTAAGGATTCTCCCAATCAACCTTGTCTGACCTTGACTCTGACTGCTGTTTCCTCTTATCCTACTAACCCTCCATGTATGACCTCTGCTCAGATCTTAACCTTGACCACGCCTCTTCAGTTTCTCCCTACAAGTCTGTTTTTGCACCACTTTCATCCACTACGGGTGTCATAACACCACCTACTGGTGAACCTTATCTAATCTACCACAATTGTGGTATACCATGTGTTCCCGCTGATGTCCTCACCTGCCTGCCTATAAGAAATACCTAGTTGGTCAACTCCTAGAGCAGCCGCCAGCAGATCAGTTTATGGGCACCCATGCTTCTTTGAGCCTTGCACTCCCTGTCATCACCTGCAGGGGTGCATGGACCATAGCTGAAAGGGAAGCCCTCCCATTACTTTGGCATCCATTTAGGAACATGACAGCCTGGTACAAAAGTTTGCTTTACCTAAAAGCCTTTTTGAAACACAGCCAGTGCAGTTCAGTCAATGGAAAAATATCCTGTCACTTTTGTTCCTAACATTAAGTTAAGAGAATTCTTTCTAAACCGTAAGACAGCAGTAAATACTGAGCTTTGAGGCTTCATATGACCACATAGCAGATGCTGGTGTTCTATCGAATACTGCCTTCCGTTGGATAATGCCTCCAACTGATATGTTGATCAGGTGGCATGACGTCAACACTGCGCTTGCTGACCTTTGATTTGTACCGAGTACAAATCTGACAGCCATCGCTTACAGCTGCTCGCATACAGTGTGTACATGTAATGTTTACAACTTCTGGCAAGAATCTTCAAATCTACTGAAATTTGCTGATGGTTGAGTACGTTGCCTGTGTGCACATTATATGTGAACAGCTGCAGTTGTCATCAGCATTTGTCAGGTTTGTACTCTGTACAAATCAATAACCACCACCGTCATCTGAATGGTTGCATGTGGATAGAGTCTCCGACCGACGCCGTGGAGTGTGTGCCCAGGACTGCCATTTCTGCAGTTTCAAGTTGCATACAAACTGGCCACAGCTAAGCATTTAGCTATATCTGGATGCAGCAAACTATACCCCATTGCCATATGAATGCAGCTTAATTAGAAAAAAACTGGGTGTGTCCATTGCAACCAATTAGATTTCAGCTGTATTTTTTCATAATAAGAAAATTATAACGGAGATTGGATATACTATGCACTATATTTCCTCCTTTTGTTTATTTTTTTTTCTATAAGATGCCCCATCTGATAATAACAAGAACTGAATGACATCTTACTTTCAAATTTTGCTGACAGTCTTTCTGATGACTCAGAGCAGACAAGACACCTGTAAAGAGAAAAGCACACAGAGGATAAAAAATTTAAAACAATTAAAGTGGATGTAAACCCTCCATACACCCAGTGAAGTGAGCAGCCCTAGATGATACACGGGGATAAACCAAATCTCCCTACATAGGTTTTACATGTATATCTGCTGTCTTCACATTTATACACTGTTTAGAATGTTCAGATCGGGTTAGGAGATTTTCTCTTCATGTTTAACACAGAGTGTGATGTCTGGGTATACAGCCAAGATAGCTAAAATTGCTGATTGGAGGAAAGGCGCACACCCCCTCTCATCATAGGCAGAGACTCTCAGAGGTGTTTTGTAATAGGTCCAGCTCCCTGTTAATCTATTTTAGCAACCTCCCCTGACAGAAATTTCAGGCTGCTTTATCTAATGTGTCCCAGAATTTGTCAGGAGTTATCAGGCTGATAACAGAGGAAAGGTTCAGGAGAGAACTATGGGTCTTAGCTCATTGAAAATAGATAACAAAATACTGCAGATATATGTGCCCAGCTCAAATTTCATGAATTGGGTTTACATCCACTTTAAGGTTATTGCCTGTAATCTCATTCACAACATTTCCTGCTACAGGAAACACGGGTGGAGTTGTACTCCTATGAGACAACAGATTTTTATGGACAACTGTGCCCCAACTTTACTTTCTATGATTTTCTGTTGTCAGAACTATGGATAGAGCTGTGCTTCTATGACCCACCAGACTCTAATTGGCTGCTGTAGCTTTAAATTGAGGGCTGTCCAACTGTTGGCTTACATCACCTTATTTTGCAGCAAGAGAGGCCCCCTAAATGCAGCTCACCCCAGCATTCTTGTTGGTAAATCCCACCTGTCAAGAGGACAGCCAGGACTTGCTCTATTTATATAGCAGCAGCAGCTGGCACTACACATAATCAGTGGCGTAGCATGGGGGGTGTGGAGGGGGAAGTGGCTCCAGGCGCAACATTTAGGGGGGCATCCGCTAGTATGTGTCAGTGGCTGCCTCCTCCTAAATGTACTTTCCTATGTCCCCGTGTTCTGCCGCCATGTTTAGTCTCAGGTTCCCTATTATTGGGCGTATGGGGTCATGTGCAGCGGCAGGGCTGGCCTGTCCACGATCGTGGTAGATCCTGCAGTCCCGCCTATGCCCATGTTCAGTCTCCGGCACCCTGTGATTGGGTGAAAGCGGGACTTTAGGAGAAACCGCGAATGCGAACAGGCCAGCCCCGCCACTGCACATGACCCCATACACCCCAATCACAGGGTGCCGGAGTCTGGTCATGGCGAAGCGTGGAGGACACAAGAAATTTAGATTTTGAGCCGCCGCTGTCTTCTCCTCCCGACTGATGGAAATCAAAGAAGAGAAGGTGAGACTCCCTTGTGATTGTGAAAATCGTGTTGCTGGCCCGGGGGGGGGGGGGGATTGGACACGGTCTGGGGAGATGGAGCAGCCAGCCAGAGAGAGAGCAGCTAGAGTCATGCAGTATAGTGTAGTGGTCAGTATAGAGTAGTGGTCAGTATAGTGTAGTGGTAGTATAGTGTAGTGTAGTGGTCAGTGTAGTGTAGTGGTCAGTATAGGAATCAGGTAGGCCAGTGTAGTGTAGTGGTCAGTGTAGTATAGTGGCAAGTATAGGAATCGGGTAGGTTAGTGTAGTGGTTAGTGTAGGAATCAGGCTGGTCAATACAATTGTAGGAAGGAAAGGGACAGGACTCGGGGAGTGCTAAAAGTCCAAAAGTTAGGGGGCGCAAATTACTTTCCTTGCCCTGGGGGCTGACAACCCATGCTACGCCACTGCATTTAATTCCCTGTTTTTGAAAACATAGATGGAGTTGAGCTTCTGAGTGCCAAAAGACTTGGCTAGGCTTCCATAAGTCTGTGGCTGTCTCATTTAAAGTGATTTATTCATGTACCAATTCACAGAGAAAAATATAAAGTATTTGATTGTGAAAAGCATTGTGTTACCCTGTCCTGCAGCGAGTATTGTCTCTTGGGCTGGAATCGTCACTGGCCTCCAGGAATTCTACTGTTCCACGGTAAGAGCGGTTACTGAGCACCATTTTTATACCTAAGAGAAGAAAGTATGTATGGGTTTGTTTGCAGATGCAGTGGTGAGGACATTCCTCTCCTTACCTGTAAGCATGTTCACAGTGCTGTACGAGGCATAAGCTTCAATTATATTCTTTGGCTTTTTGAGTACTATCATGATTCTAACCTTTTGTAGTATATGCACCTATAACTTTCTATATACAACATTCTACGCATAATTGCCCACCAATCAAGGTATCTTTGATTGCAATCAGATTGTTGAGGGACAACTTGATTAGAGAGAAAGATCTTAATAAAGATTGTGACAGCTCCTACTGGGTCATGGATCTAGCTGGCTGCTCTTGCAGGGCCAGAAATTACCCAGAGGCTGTACTTAACGGGTTTCACAGCTACTACTACTACTTTCAGAATACTAGTCCTATTTTTGTACCATTTTCAGGCATCCTGCACCCCTAAACCCTGTGTTCTTGTCAGATCACCGGAGGCCCGGAGACAAGTGCACCCCGTAGGAGAGGGGATGCACCACAGGGTGGTGAACTCTTAGCCGACTGCTGCGATCGGAGAGGGAGCGTGAACCCAAGATCACCCAGGGCGTGGAGTCTAAGGCGGCGTACAGACGATCGGATATATCCGATGAAAACGGTCCGCGGACCATTTCCATCGGATATGTCCGATCGGGAGTTTGATCCGATGGCGTGTACACACCATCGGATCAAATTCCCCGCCGCCGGACGGCGCGGTGACGTAGTGGTGACGCGGCGGTGACGTTGACGCCGCCGCGTCACCGCCACGTCACCGCACCAGGAAGTAAAACACTTCCGCGCATGCGCCGAATCCATTCGGCAGCGGCGCGGCGGTGGTGGGAGCCGACATGTCTGCTGGTAAGTGTACTAACCAGCAGACATGTCGGGCGGACAGATTCCCACCGGATAGATTTCAAAGCATGCTTTGAAATCTGTCGGGTGGAGAAATCTGTCCGCTAGCCCATACACACGAGCGGAGATGTCTGCTGAAACGGTCCATCGGACCGTTTTCAGCGGACATATCCCCTCGTGTGTACGCGGCCTAAGACCCAGTCTGTCTTCGCCAAAGCCTCTGGTGGGGAGGATGGGTTTCACCGCAACTGGGTCCAGGTAGCAACCCCCGAGATCCCCTAGGTCACACTCCGCAGGGAGAGAGGGGAAGCAGTGAGCAGGACAAGCGTAGTGACAGAAGCCAAGGTCGGGGGAACTGGCAAACAGGGATAACAGAGGACAGGCCAAAGGGTCAGGGTCACAGGCAAGCAAGCGTGGTCAAGGACAGGCCAAAGGGTCAGGGTCACAGGCAAGCAAGCGTGGTCACGCACAAGCCGAATCGGTACACTGGAAGTTTAACAAAACACAGCAGACAGGAACTAACCAAGAACACTGTTGAACAGCACCGCAGACCTGTAGTGTGATGGTTAATAAAGACTTCCTGTGATGGCCTGGGTGGAGCCATACAGGAAGAGGAAGTGATAAAAAAGGAAACCAGGAGAGGGTCAGGCCTCTAATGCACACATGGACACAGGTAAGTGCCAGAGCTAATGCATATCCATGACAGTTCTAAAATTCAGTTCAGCAAAGTTGGAAAAAAAAAATGAAAGTGATTGTCGCCCAAGTCTCACCTGCTAGGTCATATCTCATAGGTCCAATCAAGCGCATACGCTCACTCTCCCTCAGAACATCCCCAAAGAAACCATAGCCAGTCAGAGACACAGAATATCTTGCAAGTTGTCCATCGTGGTAGGAAGCACAGACATCCATGGGCTGTGTGTCTCCTGTGAATAAACACAATGTTCATATCTATAATGCTATTTGAATATATTTGAAATTGCAGTCTTTTTTGTCCAGTGAGCAGATTCCTGCAGAAAGCATCAACAGATTAATGCCTCGTACACATGTACAGAATTTACGACAGGAAAAGTTCCCGTTGGAAATCCCAAGGGAAAAGCCGAGAACCTGCTCGGTTTAGTCTTTCCCCTACACACGGCCAGTTTTCCCGACAGAAAAACAGCGATGGAGCTTTGGCTAAAAAAACGCCGGGCAAAAGTCTGGTTTTCTATTTTTGTCCAGCGGTTTTTGGGCAGTTTTCCCATCGTAAAAACTGCGAGGAGCATACACACAGCTGGGATTCCCAGCCAAAAGCTCTCCTCACAGTTTTCCCGTTGGGAAAAAAATGATCGTGTGTACGAGGCCTAATGTGCCTGAAATCACATGTATGTCACTATTCGCATCAGATGACCAGCCCTGGCAGTCCTAGACCAGTCATCTGTCACCAGCTGCAGGTAACCATTGTATTCCATTGTTCTGTGTAAGCCGCCGCAGCTGCCTGGAACCACTTGTGATTCCATCTGCAAGAATCTGCTCACTGGACAGAAAATCTATATGAATGAGGCGTATAAGTATAGGTAAAGCTAAAAAATAAAAAATAAAAATTCTGTTCTTGATAAAGTGGGGAAGGATTGTATCTGTTGACAAGCTTTTCTGGCTATCTGTATCCCTGCTGGGTAAATTCTCCCCCTATTAGTCCTGATAACCATTTTCACTTGTTCGATTAGCCACTTTCAGCCAAATAGTGTATTCTGACAGCGGAGGATCCCCGCTGTCAGAATTCAATGTCCCCGAAGTGGGGATTCCTGCATCCGCTCCTGAATCTAGGATAGAAAAGGACCTGGGGGTCCTAGTAGATAATAGGCTCAGGAATGGCATGCAATGCCAAGCTGCTGATAACAAAGTAAACTATATTGGCATGCATTAAAAAGACTCCAGAGATAAAATTATAATTCTCCCGTTCTACAAGACTCTGGTCCGGCCGCACCTGGAGTATGCCGTCCAGTTCTGGTCTCCAGACCTCAGGAAAGATGTACTGGAAATGGAGTGAGTACAAAGAAGGGCAACAAAGCTAATGAAGGGTCTGAAGGATATTAGTTATGAGGAAAGGTTGCGAGCACTAAACTTATTCTCTCTGGAGAAGAAACGCTTGAGAGGGGATATGATTTCAGTTCACAAATACCGTACTGGTGACCCCACAATAGGGACAAAACTTTTTCGTGGTAGGGAGTTTACCAAGACACGTGGCCACTCATTAAAATTAGAAGAAAATAGGTTTAACCTTAAACTGCATAGAGGGTTCTTTACTGTAAGAGCAGCAAGGATGTGGAATTCCCTTCCACAGGCGGTGGTCTCAGCGGGGAGCATCGATAGTTTAAAAAGAACTATTAGATAAGCACCTGAATGACCGCAACATACAGGGATATACAATGTAATACTGACATATAATCACACACATAGGTTGGACTTGATGGACTTGTGTCTTTTTCCAGCCTCACCTACTATGTAACTATGTAAAACACATTAATTGTGTGGATGCAGAAACCTTTTTTTTTTTTAGCTAAACTGACAGTGTATACCCAGAAAGGGATGGGAAATCAGGTTTCACCAGAACAAGAGGTGAGAGTAAATATTCCTAACGAGATATTTGTTCTGGTGATAACTAAGGCCGTGTAAACACAATAGGTCAAAACCGATGAAAACGGACTGAAGGTTCGCTTCATCGGTCCAAACCGATCGTGTGTGGACTGTCCATCAGTCAGTTATCCTTCGGCCAAAAAAAAAATAGAACTTGCTTTAAAATTTAACCGATGGATGCCTAACCGAAAGGTCAAAACTGATCGTTAGTATGCAAAAGCATTGGTTAAAAAGCCGCGCATGCTCAGAATCAAGTCGACGCATGCTTGAAAGCATTGAACTTCGTTTTTTTCAGCACGTCATTGTGTTTTATGTCACCGCGTTCTGACACGATCATTTTTTTACCCGATGGTATGTACGCACATCAGACCATCAGTCCATTGTCCTCACCTTCTGGAGATTTCTAATCGCGTTCTGCTATGTCCCAGGACAGGAAGTGAGGGAAAATCTCCCCAATGGGACACAGACATCAAAAAAATAAACTGACGAGTTTAACCCTTCCCTGCTATACTCAAAACCAAAAAATGACTATACATATACAGTACTTTAATAAATATACTCTATAACAACCATTTAGTTACCTATAATAATGTGCAAGGCTGATGTCACTGGGTCATTGATCCCCATTGTAGCAAAACACACACAATCTGTAGAACCTGAAAGAGATAAAACAGAGAATCAGAATATGTTATGTGTACCTAAAGTACACCACTCACTTTTCAACTCCTCCATTTAGAAAAGTGTTTTGCATCTTATTCACTGAATACAAGGCTTTCTCTGAATGGACACGGTGAGATCCTAGCAATCATTCACCCCTCCTGCCCCCTTGTTTATTTAGAGAAAGGCTTATATTTAGTGAAAATACAAGATGTTTTCTGAATGGAAGCAACTCCTATTATCACTGTACCCGCAGTGAGCCTTGGTACACACTGCCGCAACTTGTCATGGGACTTGAGAATTCAAAGTCGCATGACAAGGTGTGCCCCATTAACCCTAATGGAACTGTTCTAATCGGTGCCACTCAAGTCGCTCTGACTTAGAAAAAGGTTCCTGCACTACTATTGGTGCGATTTTAATATAACTTGCATTGATTTCTGTTAACCAGTTAAGGACCGGCTTGGCAGAATGGCACGGCTGGGCATAGTAACGTATATTTACGTTACTTTAAAATTTCTGCTGTGCGCCCCTGCCGCGAGCTCCATGACCGTGCCCGCGGGACCCACAGACTCGATGTCCGCCGGGTCACAGAGCTGTAGAAGAGAGGCAAGTGTAAACAAGCATCTCCCCGTTCTGCCTAGTGACACTGTCACTGATCGTCTGTTCCCTGTCATCGGGAGCAGCGATCAGTGACGTGTCACTCGTAGCCACACCCCCTAACAGTTAGATTCACTCCCTAGGACACCCTTCAGTGCCACCTAGTGGTTAACCCCTTCACTGCCAGTGTCATTTTCACAGTATCAGTGCATTTGTATAGCACTGATCGCTGTAAAAATGACAATGGTCCCAAAAATGTGTCAAAAGTGTCCGATGCGTCCGCCTAAAAGTCGCTCTATTTTTGTTTATAGCGCAAAAAAACAAAAACGCAGAGGTGATCAAATACCATGAAAAGAAAGCTCTTTTTGTAGGAAAAAAGGACGTAAAAAAAAAAATTGTTATTTAAATCAACGCTGTGCCAAAGCGCAAAAAGTCCTCTGGTCTTTGGCCAGCCAAATGTTCCGGGGGTTAAGTGGTTAAAGAAGTCGTATGCAAGCCGTAATGAGGTCTCAAATTCGGATTCAAAGTCGTGCAAAAGTTGCGTGACTTTGAACTCGCGGCAGTGCTAAAACTCACAGCAGCTGAGCCGGAAGATCAAAGCCAAAGAAGATTTTCAGCAATCCCCCAGACACAATCTACCAAGAATTAAAGTATAACAATAGGCAAAACTTTTTTTTTTTTCCCAGGAGTCCAGCTTAAAGCGAATCATATTCACAAATGATAGGAGAATGAAAAGTCAGAGTATTCTTTAATGCCACTGATATATAACTCTTCAGAGTGACTATTCCTACCTGCAGGTATGATTCCAATGCGCAGAGTACACGGTGTCAGTTTTGCACCCTCCTTGTCCTCGCAAATGCCACTGTCAGTCTGGGTACGTCTCACCAGGCCATGAAGCAATTCACTAAACATCCCATCGCCACCAACGCACACGACCCTGCAAACACAAAGCATGAAAACTCTCTACTAGTACCATCCACATGTATACTAAATGATGTCCCCGCATTTTGCCCATATTCAAAGGATTTTGAAACTGCTGCAAGTTTGTGAAGCCACCTCTAGGTAAACGCGCCTAATACCTGTAGCAGTTTTCTTACAATAGTTTTAACAGTAAAGCCTGGTACACACTACAGATTTTTACACCCAGCGGGTTGTCGGGAAAATAACTGTCGGAGAGGCTGTACTAATGATCTGCCGTTAGTACAGTTATGACAGGGGAGACGCCTCCCAAACACTCCGATCAGCTCTCTCTGCCATTGGTTGAGAGCCAGTAGTGGCCTGTCCATTAGGGGTGACTGCCCCATATTCATGTGTCCAACCCCTTTTAGGGAACCGGGTGCATGCATTACAGTGGCCAGGTTTTTTTTTTAACCACTCGATTAGCCAGAGGCTTTAATAGGCTTCAAAATAGGATGGGTTCCGGTTGCAGAGGATGAGCCCGGAGCCCACTCAGGTGTGTTGCAACAGCGAATGAATACTCGCTGTTGCAACACTGATCTTCCTCCTGGCCAATCAGGAAGCAGGTATGAAACAAGTTTCCCGATTGGCAATTCTATTGGATGCCTAGCGCCAGGAGGAGCAGAGAGGAGACAAACTGCAGAAGCTGCTCCAGGAGAGGACACCGGAGCAGCTTTCCCCAAGGAGTAACTTTCCCTGAATCCCCAGTGCTTAAGCACAGGGCTGAAAGATGGCCGCATCAGCTCCAACCGCTGCTCTCACTGCCCACATCCAGGTTAAGGACAGTGGGTGGTGGAGGTTTGCTGGGGGTGTTAGTGCCGCCGTGCGTGGGGGGGGGGGGGCATTTGTGCTAGTGCAGCTCCACAGGCGGCCTGGGGAGGTTATTTGCGCCCCCCCCCCCCAAAAAAAAAACACCAGCTGCCACTGAGGGCGCTGATTGGGAGTCAGTCAGCTGCTGGTTTTCAATGTAAAAATGTGGCTAAACGCATGTTAGATGCCTCATAATACACAAGCCAGAGACAAAGTATCTCCTCAGGGGTGGATCCTGGATGGGATTTCTCACCAACCAGAAGACAGAGGGTGACATTGTGGGATTTCACTTGCAAAAATGACACAAGACAGATCCATTTTAGAATTATGTTTGTCTTTAATTTGGTGAATATTATTTACCCGTCATACGTCTGGAGATCAGAGTCCAATATATGATCCCTGGCATGGTTAGCTCTGGTAGTTTCTGGAAAAAAAAAACAGGTAGGAAAGTCATTTCTGACTCATTTAGCTCTAAAATAGCATTTCAGAATACGAAGGGACAACACCCTATGTTAAAGAAACTTTTTATGGTGTACTTATTTCTTTGTCAGAAAATGAGGTTTGAACTTTTAAACCCGTGTGTGTCCTCAATGTCATTCCTATACAGATTGTAATTAAAGTTCAGTACTATGGTATGTCAGTACATTTTCTAATGTTTACCTATGGTAATTTTGTTATTTTCTTGAATTTTCATACACATTTTATTGTATTGGATACAAGTATAGTGATAGAAAAGCTGTTGGAGGGAGCCTGTATCTGACTCAATCAATTCTCTTTGCGGCTACAGTGGTACCTTGGATTACGAGCATAATTTGTTCCAGAAGAATGCTTGTAATCCAAAGCTCTCGTATATCAAAGAACGTTTCCCCATCGGAGTCAATGGAAACTCAGATAATTTGTTCAACAGTGACTGCTTTGTATGCAGTACCACATGTGGCCAGAGGTGGGGGCGCCAGAGACACACGGAAAAACTCAAAGACCAATTGGATGCACTCGGAGACACCCGAGAACAGAGTGTTTCAGAGCATATCCTATTGGCGCCCCCGCACCTCTTGCCAAATGCAGTAATGCACACCCCATTAGATTGAATCCTGCTCGTTTTGCAAAACAACACTCGCAATCCGAGTCAGGATTTAAAAAAAAATATTGCTTGTATTGCGAAATACTTGTAAACCGCGTTACTCGCAATCCGAGGTATTACTGTACTAACATACCATTTCAACAGCACAGGGGGTGCTTTTTTTGGAAAAGCTAAACTACAAGCAGGTAAAAATCTATAAACTAATGTATTTACAGTATATTTATTATTTAACCTTATAAATGTGTAGTACTTGAATATGACTTGGTATCAGTCTGTTGCAATCCCCCTTACAGCCGAGTTCACACTGGGAAAGGGAGGGGGCAGAACTAGGAGCAGATGTGCTGACAATGAAACACAATGATAGGAGAAGAAGGAGCAAAGGGATGATCCCATCACTCTGCTGCTCTTTTACTGCCCAATCAGCAGGTCAGGGTGGAGAAAAGACATCACTATATCCCTTCTACAGTCTATAACTGTTAAGCCCTGTAAACACGACCCAGATTCTCGCCAGGAAAAAAATATTGTTTTTCCTGACGAGATTCCTGGCAAGAATCTCTTGCTGGCCGAGTGTACAGACACACCATTCAAAATAACCGCCGTTCTTTTGAATGGTATGAACGCAGTGACTTCATCGACTACAACAAGCATGCGCTCATCACATTCGATGCCGTCGCCACTATCTTGCTTCACCCTACCTATACCTTGGAAGCTAACACTGCCGAGAATCTCACGACGGGAAAAAATTTCTAGATTCTCGGAAGTTTTCTTGACGAGAAACCTCAAAGCCTTGTACACACTCTCCCAGCAGTTTTCTTGCTGGTTATTGCCGAGAAAACCAAGGCTTTAGGTTTTTTTAGCCCTAAAAATAGCGATTAAATACCGCCTGAAAAACTCCTGCCCTGCAGTCTCAGTGTGAAAGCCCAAGTGCTTTCACACTGAGGCGATGACTCCAAAAGTCCTGCTAGCAGCATCTTTAGAGCGATGTGTTTACTGCTCCTCCACCGCTCCTTCCCATTAAAAACAATGGGACACCGCCAGCAATACACCTCTGCAGGTATTTTTTGGCCGCTAGCAGTTCTTAGCTATTCCGCTAGCTATACCGCTGCAATTCTGACGGTATAGCGCCGCTAAAAATAGCGGCTTTATACCGCTATGGCACCTCCTGCTCTAGTGTGAAAAGGGCCTAACAGGGAAAGTGCTGTCATCTGCATGGCTGTGCAGCCTTCTAGGGCTATGTAAATCTCAGGACTGGATGGAAATAAATAAAAATCCTCATCATGATAAGAATATTTTAATCAGATAACAACATGTAAAACAAGAGCTGATGCCTACCAATCACGTCGGTCTCAATCCCAGCCAGCTGGAATAGCTGGCTTATTTCAGTGTAATAAATTTTCAATGCTTTTCCGCTCCCTCCATACGGGTTAATGAACACAAGTAGTTTCCTTGGCCTGGTGTTACCTGCTGTAGAAACAGATAATTAGTGCAAATAGTATTTAACCATACTACAGAAGCATTACACTGTCAACAACCTCTATGACCAAAAATATGTGTTCTTTTTAGCCAATTTTTAGGTGGCAAGTGTAACGGAACCCTAAATGGGTTAACGCCATGGGCCATTCTGTTACAGCAAGTATCCCAAAATGCAGGCCGCTTGCGATAATTGGAAGAGAATCCGGCAGGCTGCTTGTACCCAAGTTGATCAATCAATCAACTTTTGCCGATTCATTTGCGCAAAAAAAAGTACAAAAACAAATCCTCATCAAAAGCTCAACATTCCCTTGTCACTAGATGTGAATGGGGCCTAAGGCAAACAATGTTCTATTTCTGTATTTAAAAAAAATGTGCTTACAATACAGGCACATGCCAAATAATGACTCAGGGACAAAGATGCATAAGACTCAATGAATAAAAATATCCTTCCTAATGAGTAAACAAGTCTCCTAATAAAAGGAGTTAACAGCATTTAAGCCATATTTCCATACATAAGCTGCCCAAGAAATTAGTCTGTAAGTAGATGAGTGAGTTTTATAGGTGAGCCACTGTCACGCCTACAACAATGTGCGATTTTCATCCCGTCATGAATCTGCTGGATTAGGATGTCGAAGAAAACAGTAGGCCAAACTGTAAAGCTGGACATAAATGGCTCAAATCCAATTGGCATGTCAGAAGATTGTAAACCGTCTCTCTATGGACCAGGGTCACACATCTCAGTGGCGGCTCCGGAGCGAAATGCACAGGAGTCCTGAGCGTCTTCTGTCCGTTTCAGGTCCGAATTCAGCCAAAAATTTGGTAAACTTGACCTAATACTCCAGGTTAAAACATTTTTATGGGGTAAAGGCTTTAGCATAGATTAGTGGTGAGAATTGGTCACAATTTGTTTTGGTGCAGAAATATTGTACCGCCTCCGAAAAGAGTTTAGATCTACTTGTATTTCTTTTCAAGATCCAATGAATCTCAAATTTACTAATTTAAAAAAAAATGTTTTCTCAAAAGCAGATACCAGATGTTGATGTTCTAGCCCTGAGAAGTATAACCATCACCCTAAAGTGGAAGTTCACCCCAGAAGTCATCTATAACAATTAAAACAAACCCCAACTGAGAAACCCTTCCTCTATGCCCTATAGACAACATGAGGGAGGCTGAGCAACACTTCGGGGTTGATTTACTGAAACTGGAGAGTGCAAAATCTGGTGCAGCTCTGCACAGAAACCAATCAGCTTCCAGGTTGTATTGTCAAAGCTTGACTGAACAAGCTGAAGTTAGGATCCAATTGGCTACCATGCACAGCTGCACCAGATTTTTGGTAAATCAACCCATATGAGTTGCATGGTGTCACACATAAATGAACAGTATGGGCCAGATTCAGGTAGATGAGAGTATCTTTCCTCTGGAGTAACGCTTCTCATTTACGTTACTCTGAAGACCCTTTCAGCGCAAGTCCTGTAATTCACATAGCAGTTGCGCGTAAACTTGCGCCAGAGTAACGATAATGCGCTGGCGTAACCCGACGCAAGTGGAAGTGGGTGTGTTCATATGTAAATGATGGGCGGAGCCCAGCGCAGAGGCTTACGTTCAGCGCATCATCCACGGAGCATGCGCAGTGAGTGCGGCTCCACTCGCCCCCTTGTGCGCATGCTCACAACTTCCGTCGGCACCACTTCCTGGGAAACGTCAGCGCAATGCGTTCCGCTGGGCGCTTAAAAGCGCTGGCGGAAACGCCATTCCGCCGCAAAAGTAGTTCCATTTCCCCCCACCCCAGGGAAGATACTTTTGCCCTGTAATGGCTGCTCCCGCTACCCCCAAAGAGAGGAGGAACCTAAACTATAATGCCCAGGAGGTCTCTGTGATAATCTCGGCAATGGAGACGTTTAATGATTTTCTCCATGGGAAAAAAAGCAGGAAGACCAGCCGGGAAAGGAAGCAGGGTATCCTGGACACCATTGCTGCCAGGGTCAATGTGCTGGGGTACTCCACCCGGAGTGCAGGCGACATTAAAAAAAAAATCAATGACCTGCGGCGCAAGGTGAGGGGCAAGGTGTCCACCATTAGGAGCCATGAGAGGGGCACAGGTGGTGGTCCCCCATGTCCTGTCACCCTGACCGCGGAGGAGGAGGTGGTCGCCCGCTGCCTGGACAGGGAGCAGTTGGAGGGGGTCCCTGGCTATGACTCCGTAGAGGAAGGCTCCAGGACAGGTAAGTGATTTTTACCCCCTTTTTGGTGTGTTGCATGTGGGGGGGGGGGTGGGTACATGTGCCAAGTGTGTGGGACCACCAACATGTGTATGCTTTGTGTCATCCACAGATGACGGTGCTGGGCCATCATCTCATGCCGGCCAGTCCACCCCAACCCCCCAACGGGATGCTGAAGACGAGGCCCTGGGTGCTGGAGACACCGAGGTGGAGGAGGAGAGTGCCCACACCACTTCAGCAGAGGTGGTTGTGGAGGAGCCTGTCCCTGAACAGGAGTTTATTTTAATGTTGGAGGAGTCCTCCTCCTCTGCAGGGCCCTCTGTGATCCCCTCCCCCATCCTAGGTAGCCCCTCAAGGGCGACTCCATCCCCACGGGGACAACCTTCCTCTGCCCCCAGGAAGGCCACCCGGAAGACCAGGGGGGTGTGTGATCTGGTCGAGGACCAGGTGCTGTTGGACCACGCCAAGCAGACCCAGCAGATGGGGGAGATTGCTGGCCACTTGGACCGGGTCGCTGACAGCCTGGGCTCCATGTCGCAGCTGCCCAGTGGTGTTCAGAACATTGTTACCAGCCTGGGGGAGGTGCAGGCTGATGTCCGGCACCTGACAGCAGCTGTACATGCCAACACTGCTGCCATTCGGGAAGAGGGGAGGCAGCGGCAGCGTGACCAGCGGCACAATATCACCCGCCAGTTGAGGATGCAGGCCCAGACTAACCTCTATCTGAGCCGTATCGCTGTGGCATTGGAGGGCAGGCAGCCAACAGCTCCCAGGAGTGGCCCACCCGGGGATCAGCCTCCTCCTGATGCCCCCCCACCCCCACCACCACCCACTCCCTCCAGGCAGATGAGGAGCCCGAGAGTGCCCCCAAGGAGGAGCCCCCGTCATCCCAGATGAGGGTTTTTTTTTATTTGGTTTATATTTGTGCTTTTTTTTGTACTCAGGTTATGAGTTTTTTGTTATTTTTATACTCAGGTTATGAGTTTATATTTTATTTTCATGCTCAGGTGATGAGATTTTTTATTTCTTTTGAACTGCACACGGTCAGGAGTGCAGGGGACAGTGTGAATGGTGTGTGAATGTGAGAGGGTGGCACTCCTGACAGTAAGGGGTGTCACCCTCGGCCGTGGTGGTGAAGTTAACCCCACGGCTGAATGAATGACGTGTGAAAGGTGTGTGAATGGACAGTAACATCATTGGGGCCTTGACGTGGCGTTGCTGCTCCCAACTTCTACATGCTGGACTTGGGCTAATCCAATGCGATGTGCATGTGGTGTGTGTGATCTAGGGACATCAGTGGTTTACACACGTGCACTGTCTGTGTTATTAATGTTTTGGTTTAGTGTCCAAAGATGCCTACGGCGAGGACCCTCCTGACTGCTCTTCCATCAGCAGACTGGGTGTCCTCTGGCAGGTGGGGACTGTGTGGGTCGGGGGTCAGGTCATCACGTATGTCAATCTGCAGGCCTTTTCTCATGGCAAAGTTGTGCAGAATACAACATGCAGCGATGATATGACACACGAAGGTAGGGGAATACAATAGGGTCCCCCCGGACTTATCCAGGCAGCGGAAACGGGACTTCAGGAGCCCAAATGTTTGCTCCACCACTCCACGGGTTTTGATGTTTGCTTCATTGTATTTTCTCTCTCCTCTGGTTTGGGGGTTCCGGAAAGGAGTCATTAGATGGGGTCCCAGTGCATATGCAGAGTCACCTGTAAGGTAAAAGACAGGAGGATGTTAGTCATGCATGTGCGACTTCTGTTGTGCATCACGGGAGGGGATAGTCATGCCTGACTCCCTTGTCACTCACCAACCAGCCAGCTGTCCCCATACATGTTCTGATCGAATTCTGTAGGGATGGGGCTCTGACGGTATATGAAGCTGTCATGGCTGGACCCGGGGTGTTTGGCACGGACGTGCCATATGAGGCGCTGGGCATCGGCTATCACCTGTACGTTGATGGAATGCCAATGCTTCCGATTGCGGTATATGTGCTCTGTGGCACTGGGGGGCTGAAGGGCCACATGTGTGCAATCAATGGCCCCGATGGTGCGTGGGAATCTGGCAATGTTGTAGAAATCTGTCATTGCCTTCAGCCGCAGGTCCTCAGTGGTGGGTCTGATGAACTGGTTGGACATGCGTCTGAGGATTGCAGGGACAACCTGGTGCACACATCTGCTTATGGAGGATTGTGACATCCCAGCCACCACTCCACTTGTACGCTGGAATGATCCACTGGCAAGGAAATGAAGTGTTGCCAGTACCTTCACCAGTGGCTGCACTGCTTGTGAGCGGTGTGTTGGGCTGGTGATGTCACCCTGCAGGGTTGTGGTTAGTTCAAGTATTGCATCTGGGCTGAATCTGAAGAGGCGATACACCTCCTCATCCCCCATGCCAAAGAGGTTCATACGAGTGCGGTATATCCTCTCACGTGCCCGCCTCCTCCGTAGCGAGGGACCCAGTACTAGTCTTAGGACCACAATTGCCCCAGGCATGTTGGCACACAGAGGTGTTGTCCTTGCAAGTGTTGTTGTTCAGCTAGCTCCTATCGTCGGTAACGCTGCTGTAGCTGCTCTCCTGCTGACCTGTGACCGTCTGGAGTAAAGATAAAGCAGCCTTTTGTAGAAATAACTTTGCGCCGGACGGACCAGATACGCGCGGCGCATGTAGCCAGCGTATGTTGCTAATCCGTTCGTGAATTGGGAAAAATCCCTCATTTGCATATTTGCAGGGGAAATCAATGGGCGCGACTGATGCGCCCAGCGAAAATAAGCGCTGACGATACTCTGGCGTCGGAACGTTCCGCCGGTCGCAAATGACCCGTTATTGGGCGCATCTAGTTTGGTGGGTACGGGCACATAGAAACGACGGCGCATCATCACAGTTACGCGGCGCATATCGAAATACTCCAGCGCAAGTGTTCCTGAATCTGGCCCTATGTTTCAATGCTGTCCAGTAGGACAGCCAGAGCATGGACAGATGTTAAACATGGTGCTAAGCATTTATTGCTGTTGATTGATATGGGAATTCTAGAGTGAACTTCCACTTTAATCCCTTGCCGCCAACTTTAAGTGGGTGGTAATGTCAGAAAGCAGAGGTGGTTTTCCAAACAAATGACTGGGAGCTGCCAATTGTCAGTGTACTGGGAGCACAATGAATGCACTCTCAGCATAGAACCTCGGAGCCTCATGGACGCATATATGTAGTGGCTTAGTATTAAAGGAGTTGTAAAGGAAAAAAATGTTTTGCCTAATGTCTGCAAGGTAGACAGACAGAATAGTGTAATGATTCTGTTAAAAAAATAAATAGTAAATACCTATTAAATTCCTTCATCTATATCACCTCCGGCGTTCTATTATCTGTTCTTTCATTCACTTCCTGGTTTGCGGTGCTCGTTCATGTAAGAACTACATTTCCCTGTATGCATTGCGGCACGCCCAGTAATTCACACCTCCTTGAAGTCTTTAAGGCCTCGTACACACGATCGGACATATCCGATGAAAACGGTCCGCGGACCATTTCCATCGGATATGTCCGATCGGGAGTTTGATCCGATGGCGTGTACACACCATCAGATCAAATTCCCCGCCGCCGGACGGCGCAGTGACGTAGCGGTGACGCGGCGGTGACATTGACGCCGCCACGTCACCGCCACGTCACCGCACCAGGAAGTTAAACACTTCCGCGCATGCGTCGAATCCATTCGGCGGCGGCGGTGGGGGACGACATGTCTGCTGGTAAGTGTACTAACCAGCAGACATGTCGGGCGGACAGATTCCCACCGGATAGATTTCAAAGCATGCTTTGAAATCTGTCGGGTGGAGAAATCTGTCCGCTAGCCCATACACACAAGCGGAGATGTCTGCTGAAACGGTCCATCGGACCGTTTTCAGCGGACATATCCCCTCGTGTGTACGAGGCCTAACACGTAGAGAGCATCCTGCCACACAGATGTAGTTCCCAGGAGGGGGCGAGCACGTTACTGACCACCGCAGTAAAGTCTCCCATCACGGTGGTGAGTAACAATCAGACAAGCAGGAAGTGAAAGGAACAGAGAAGAAATAGAGCAACTTCTGAGCAAAAACGAACAATGAGGAAGTGAAAAGAGGAATGTCTGCAGGTAAAACATTTCCTTTACAGCCCCTTTAAGGTCCACCCACCCCATCGCTACATATATTTGTTGTGATGCCGTTAAGAGGTTAACTACTGGAAAAAACACTACTTTCTTCAATAATATATGTGAACACAGCTTCTAAAGCTCATAAACATATTTTTACCACGAGAGGTTTTACGCACCTGTCTGTTGTATTTTCTCTTGAATACGTTGTACCCAGTCATAAGCCACCTGTGCATCTGGAGCTGTGAACGTCGCCGTTTGAAGAGACCAGCGCTTACTGGACTTATTACGCAGAACGTAATACACTGTAATGAGACACATCTAATTACAAAAATAAATTACACAAAAAGATGGTGCTTATACAGGATCTGGAAATATGATTATCTTTTAGAAGACATTTCACCTGATTAAAAAAAAGCTTACGCTCACTTTAAAGGTTGAAAGGTTGAGTAAGGATATTTGTAGGCATGTTAAGATTCTTCACTCATATTGACTCAAGACTCTACTACATCAGCTCTTATGGCTAACGCGGCATTGTAAATACTGCCATATTTTTTATCTCGACCTTTCCTGCCTAGAGGAGAGATGTGGGGTCTTATTGACCCCACATCTCTCCATAAAGAGGACCTGTTATGCCCTATTCCTATTACAAGAGATTAATCTTAACACTAGTGATCTTGCGAGCTACCATACACAAATTGTCGGTTCTAATATAATCAGCTGCTAGCATCATATCCCCCTGAGGAATACACAAGTTAATCCCAGTATCGACACACGTAGGGGAGGGGACAGGGCGGTGCAAGAGGTAGTGAAGCATTCTCAGCTAAAGGAAATTACACATTACTTCAGCAGCATCCCTGAGCTTGTAAAGAGTGGTGTAACACCCCCAAAATATGAGTACCCCACAGTAGGGGCTAAGTTTTATTTAAATAAACCATATCATCATACACATGTGGAGCACATTACCAGGATTCCAACATTATAACTGAACCCAGAGGTTGTTCATATGCATGTTCTGACCAG
Organism: Rana kukunoris; assembly: GCA_029574335.1. NCBI lineage: Eukaryota > Metazoa > Chordata > Amphibia > Anura > Ranidae > Rana > Rana kukunoris. The sequence goes on along the minus strand of JAJQKJ010002290.1, from coordinate 88,949 downwards.
GCTTAATTGCAGGGTCACGCGCTCTAAGGTGAGCACATATACAGTACATAAGGAGTGGACACAAGGACACATTTTGCTATCACCAGTTGCTTTGGAATTTTTTGAACTGTAAATGGATTGTATATATTATGCATATTATTTTGTGAATCAAGCACAATAACACTTTGCATATAGCACTTTTGTACTGCATGGGAACACGTTTGTGAATATTTTGAGTACAATTACCGTATATGCCAAGTTTTTCAGCCCTTTTTTAGGGCTGAAAATACCCCTCTTGGCTTATACTCGAGTCAGTGTACCTTGGGCGTCCAATTTTTAGAACTCTCGGTTTTCTCCTGGTCTCGTCCAGTTCCGTGATAGGCGTTTGACACGGTGTTCAGTGTTCCACCTATCACAGACCTTCTCTTGTCCGAGGATGAAAGAACGTCCATGATTGGCGGAATACTAAACACATTGGGCCAGATTCTTGTAGATGCGCGCATAATTATGCAGGCGTAGCGCATCTCAGATGCACTACGTCGACGTAACGCGGAGTGTCAAGTACCGTATTCCCTAAGCAAATGCGCTCCAAGATGCGCCTGCGTAGCGGAAATTCATCGGCGTAATCCGGCGCAACTCCAAAGTAGGAGGGAAGTGGGCGTGTTGCATTCTAATGAAGCGTGACCCCATGCAAATGAAGGCCGGGACGAACGGAGCATGCGCCATGACTAGGATGACCCGCGCCGTGACGTGGTTGACCCACGCCGTGACGTGGATGCCTTCTGCGCATGCGCAAAGCCTCCCTACGATTCGCCGGCGCTGGGTATATAATGCGCCCACACATGCGCCCGTGCAGTGCAAAAGTCTCCCATTTTTTGGATTGTCACAGGAAAACGTTGTGCTGTACCATGGCTTCTATTGGGAAGGAGAGGAGGAAGAAAAATTTCTCCCCAGAGGAGAGGGCCATTGTCATCGCGGCCATGGAGAAGTACGATTCCAGGCTCCATGGTGCTGACAGTGCCTGGACCAGCAAGTCCCGGAGGGATGAAATCCTCATGAAGGTGGTTTGCCAGGTTAATGCCCTCTCACATGAGATCCGGACAACGCAGGATATTCAAAAAAAGATGAATGACCTGTGGCGTCTGGTCAAGGGCAAGCTGGCTGGAATGAGTCGGCATGGGGCACTGGAGCGGGCCCACCCTGTACCAACCGCCTGACTGAGGAGAAGGTGGTCGCCTGCTGTCTGCAGAGGGAGCAGGTTGAGGTAGTTGGGGGCTATGAGTCTGTTGTGCCAGCCCTGAGGACAGGTAAGTGTGTTTCATATACTCTCTGTTGTGTAGCATGTGTGGGGGTGGAAGGGAACATGTGCCAAGTGTGTGGGTCCACCAACATGTGCATCTTTTGTGTCATCCACAGATGTGCAGGAGGGAGCGGGGCCATCTGTGGCTGCCAGGGCCCATCCGGAGACATCCCCCGAACATCCAGTCCCTCTGGCTGCCCCCCTGGAAGAGGACTTGTTGGAGGAATCAGGGCACACCTCTACGGAGGAGGCGGTTGTGGAGGAGGTTGTTGACCAGGACCAGGAGCTCTACCTGGTTTTGGAAGAGGACCATGGGTTGCCCGGACCAGTCCACGCCATCCCCCCATCTTTTTCCAGCCCCTCAGTGTCCACCCCCAACCTCTCCAGTCCCTCTGTTTCCACCCACCTCATCTCTGGCCCCTCAACATCCTCCCCTTATGCCAGGTCCCCTGCCACTCCCCGGAAGGCGACTTGCAAAACAAGGGGTGTTCCCAAGGTCCTGCCTGAACAGCTGGCCAGGCAGCAGGACCAGTAAAATCGTCACCTTTCCGAGGTCGTTGGGGAGATGAGGCGCCTGGCCGACAGCCTGGCCTCCTCGGATGCCATTACGGATGCCATCCTTGATGTCGCCGGCAACAGTGCAGTGACAGTCACCAGCCTGGGGGAGCTGCAGGCGACCACCTCCGACATTGTGGGGGAGGTCAAAGGTCTGCGGGTTGCTGTCCAGGACCAGACGGCTGTGCTGACACGCATTGCGGTCGCCTTGGAGGGCATTCAGGCAGCCAGGGAGGGACATAGGGATGCTTCTCCTCAACCTGAAACCCCCCCCCCACCTGTGGCTACCCCCAGGCAAGTGACACCAGGCGGAGCCCACGCCAGGCTCAGTAATTATTTTATTTGGATATTTTGCTCTGGTGAAGAGCTTTTGATTTTTTGTTTATGCTCTGGTGAAGAGCTTTTGATTTTTTTTTTATGCTCTGGTGAAGAGCTTTTGATTTTTTTTTTATGCTCTGGTGAAGAGCTTTTTATTTTTTATTTTTTTTTTGATACTGCACACGGTGCAGTGTGAATGGTGTGTGAATGTGGGGGTGGCACTCCTGCCAGTAAGGGGTGTCACCCTCGGCCGTTGGGGAGAAGTTATCCCCACGGCTGTGTGAATGGTGTATGAATGGACAGCAACATCATTGGGGCCTTGACGCGGCGTTGCTGCTCCCAAGTCCTACATGCTGGACTTGGGCTAATCCAATGTGATGTGGATGTGGGGTGTGTGATCTAGGGACCACAGTGGTGTACACACGTGTATTGTCTGTGTGCCATGCTGTATGTGTGTGTTTAACGGTCAAAGATTCGTAACACGAGGCAACTCCTGACTGCTCTTCCATCAGCAGACGGGGTCTCCTCTGGCAGGGGGGGGCTGTCTGGTTGGGGGGTCAGGTCATCACGTAGGGCAATCTGCAGGCCCTTTCTCATGGCAAAGTTGTGCAGAATGCAACATGCACCAATGATCTGACCCACAAAGTTTGGGGAATACAACAGGGCCCCCCCGGACTTATCCAGGCATCGGAAACGGGACTTCAGGAGGCCAAATGTGCGCTCAACCACTGCACGGGTTTTGATGTGTGTTTCATTGTATCTTCTCTCTCCTGGGGTTTGGGGATTCCGGAGTCATGAGATGGGGTCCAAGTACATATGCCGCATCACCTGGAAGTGAAAAGACAGGAGGATGTTAGTCATGCATGTGCCCCTTGTGATGTGTGCATCATGGGGGAGACAGTCATGCCTGCCACCCATGTCACTCACCAACCAGCCACTTGTCTCCATACATGTTCTGCTCAAAATCTGCTGGGATGGTGCTTTGATGGTATATGTAGCTGTCATGGCTGGATCCGGGGTCTTTGGCACGGACGTGCCATATGAGGTATTTGTCATCAGATATCACCTGTACGTTGATGGAATGCCGGTGCTTCCGATTGCGGTAAATGTGCTCTGTGGCACGGGGGGACTGTAGTGCCACATGTGTGCAATCCATGGCCCCGATGGTGCGTGGGAATCTGCCAAGTCTGTAGAAATCTGTCATTGCCTTCTGCCGCAGGTCCTCAGTGGTGGGTCTGATGATGTGGTGGGACATGCGTCTGAGGATTGCGGGGATAACCTGGTGCAAACATCTGCTTATGCTGGTTTGTGACATCCCAGCCACAACTCCACTTGTACGCTGGAATGATCCACTGACCAGGAAATGGAGTGTTGCCAGTACCTTCACCAGTGGCTGCAGTGCATGTGAGCGGTGTGTTGGGCTGGTGATATCATCCTGCAGGGCTGTGGTTAGTTCCAGGATGGCAGCAGGATGGCATGCGATACACCTCCTCCTCACCCATGCCAAAGAGGCTCATGCGCGCTCGGTAGATCCTCTCACGTGCCCCCCTCCTCCTCCTTCTATGCTCCTCTTCCTCTGCATACATTAGTAGTGATAAGACCATGGCTGCCCCTGGCATGTTGGCATACGAATGTGTTGTCCAGTAAGTGTGATTGCTCAGCTCGTCCGTTATGGTGCTGCTGTAGTTGCTCTCCAGCTGACTTGCACACGGTCTTGAGCAAAGTTACCCGTGCTTTTATGAGGGGTATGTTTACGCCGAACGCGCGTAGTTTCGGGAATCCGCGCATCTCCCTCATTTGCATATTTGCATGCTAATTCAATGGGAGCTGAATATGCGCGATGCGTAACTATGCGCCTACGCCGCGCTAGCTTAAAGCATTTTCGCCGCTCAGACGAAAAAAGATTTTCTGGAGTATGTGGTTCTGTGTTTGCGGCGCATCGATACGCAGGCGCACATTTACAATTACGCCGCGCATATCCATTTACACGGGCGTAGTGCCTCTGAGAATCTGGCCCATTGTCTGCTGGGAAACTGAGTCCGAAAATGAAAGAAGGTCCGTGATAAGCGGAACACTGAACACAGTGTCAAACGCTTATCACAAAACGGGACCAGGAGGAAGCCGCAAGTTTTAAAAAATGGTCACCCGCATCCCAGCCTGTCAAGAATTTCAAGTGAGGAGGTAATGGGCACAGTTAGGTTGTAATGGACAAAGTGAGGCGTGCAAATGGGCATTGTTGATCCTCTTTTCCACTGAGGCGGCGTACACACGATCGGATATATCCGATGAAAACGGTCCGCGGACCATTTCCATCGGATATGTCCGATCGGGAGTTTGATCCGATGGCGTGTACACACCATCGGATCAAATTCCCCGCCGCCGGACGGCGCGGTGACGTTGACGCCGCCGCGTCACCGCCACGTCACCGCACCAGGAAGTAAAACACTTCCGCGCATGCGCCGAATCCATTCGGCAGCGGCGGCGGTGGGACCCGACATGTCTGCTGGTAAGTGTACTAACCAGCAGACATGTCGGGCGGACAGATTCCACCCGATAGATTTCAAAGCATGCTTTGAAATCTGTCGGGTGGAGAAATCTGTCCGTTAGCCCATACACACGAGCGGAGATGTCTGCTGAAACGGTCCATCGGACCGTTTTCAGCGGACATATCCCCTCGTGTGTACGCGGCCTTACAGTGGCTGCTGTATTCTCACCCTAGGCTTTTTTTTTTAGGTAAAATTGGGTGCCTCTGCTTATATTCTTGTGGAACTATCCTTTGAACATTAGAAAACCTGGACATCACACTCAAGTATACTCGAGTATATATGGTATATTCGATGTATTTTATGACAGATGTTATTTGAGCATTAATGCATATCATTTTTATTTGCTGCACATAATTACTTTAATTAGCATTATGTTGTGGCACTAATTACCACTTTATGCATGTGATCTTCTTTGGGAATTAATAGAGTGTGGATATATGGATAAGTAGAGAAACAAATTAATGAATAGTTTACATGCTGCACTATAATTGAGCACAGACTTATCCTAATTTGAGTCCCTATTACAAGGGATGTTTACATTCCTTATAATTGGAAAAAAAGTGATAAAAATATGTAAAGGGAAAGTGTTAAAAAAAAAAAAAGTGCCCCCCATCCTCATGTGCTTGCATGCAGAAGCGAATGCATACACCACGCCCACATATGTAGGTGTTAAAACCACACATGCAGCCACCAATAACAATTCTGTTTCTATTGTTGCTTGTGTCACATAGTGGGAGCTGGGTGTAATTTTCCACCTTTCACCCTAGCCCCTCCTCTCTACTAAACCACCCTTGCAGTGGACGGGGTCCTTGAACCTTCCTGGGATGTGTCTAATAAATGCACATGTGTATATAATGATCTGAAGGAGTTAGCACTGCTAGGCTCTGAAGAAGAAGTTATCCCTTCAAAACGTTTAAGCCAGCAGTGGTCCTGAAGTCCTCTCGTTCACCTTCATCTGGAGACTTATGCCTTGTTTCCACTGCACGGAACGGTTCGGGTCAGTTAATTTGGAGCAGTTAGGATGGGACTGGTCTAATCGCGTGAGCGGTTCCACTGCAAATCGGACCGTCGGGGACCATTCAGGTTTTATAAAAAATTCCTAGCGCGTCCACCAATCAGCGAGATGTATTTGTAGGTCCGCCCTAATGGAACCGTTCCACTTTCTCTGGACCCTCATGAGAAGGAGGACCCTTGCTGGTGCGGTACGGTTCGCTTTTATGGCACGCTTTCATAATGGAAACACCCAAAATAGCGAACCGTACCGAACCGATCCGCTCAGTGGAAACGAGGCATTAGACTTAGTCGTACCTAGATTGACTGCCACTATTTGGAGGCTTTTACAAAACAAATTATCTTCACATGTTTGAGTAGTTTTTAATCTGTTTATTTGCTAAAGGATAATGAACAAGGCTGGTGTGCCCCCTTTTTTCTCTATTTCCTCTCTTGATTGCTAGGATACCCCTATCCATGGTTGTCCCTATGTAGGGGCAAGGGGGGCAAGCACCCCCCTGGAATCAGGGATCCACAAGGTGTCCACCATAGGTGCGTGCATGGGTTGTACACGCCTGGAATCTGCACCCTGTACATAGCACATGCCTGGAATCTGTACCCTGTACATAGCACATGCCTAGAATAAAGTCTGCTGTTTCACTTTTAAAAATAAATACTTGCGAGTCGTGGCTAAGCCCCTCCCCTTCATGACATTGTCATGAGCATTAGTGACCTTAAAATGATGCCCCCCACCCCCCTGAAAAAAGTTCTGCGGATGCCCATGCCCCTATCCCGGAGGGCAGCAAGACTTGTGGAACTATCCTTTGAACATTAGAAAACCTGGACATCACACTCAAGAGTATTTGTTTTCTGCACACATGTGAGGTATCACCCTGAACGTTAGAGCGAGAGCAACAATTCTAGCCTGAGACCTCCTCTGTAACTAAACGGGTAACCTATATAAAAAAAAATCTTAAAAGGACGCCTATGGAGATTTTTAAGTACCGAAGTTTGGCACCATTCCACGAGTGTGCACAATTTCAAAGCGTGACATGTTAGCTATCTATTTACTTGGCATAACATCATCTTTCACATTATACCCAAATATTGGGATAACTTTAGTATTTTTTAATTCATGAAAGTTTTTTTTCCAAAAAAGCAGTTGAAAAATTGCTGAGCAAATACAGTGTGGCATGAAAGTTGCAATGACCGCCATTTGATTCCCTGGGGTGAATCTGCTAAAAATATATATATATATATATATAATGTTTGGGGGTTTTTACATGTAGGAGAGGAGTGCCAGAACAGGCCCGGTATGGAAGTGGTTAAGCAAATTCTAATTAATTCACCCTCAGCAATACATCTAACAATGGGTCGTACACCACACAACACAAACTCACCCAAAGCTTGGATGCCTTTTGACGGCCAATGAACAGAGCCACAATAAGTAAATAAGCTAGTAAGGGTATTGGAATAAGTTTACTTATTCACCTGATGTAACAAAAAGATTCTGCAATGTTCTGATTCCTAGAACTAAAGCAGCACTGGATAGTGGCAGACAGGTTTTGGCAAATTCTAATAAACCCACCCTCAGCAATACCTCCAAAAGTGAGCTGTACTGCACCCAACACCAAGGCACCCAAGTCTACTCTTTGTTATGGTCAAAATGAGTAAAGAAGCCCACAATAGGGATAAAACTTTTTCGTGGGAGTTTAACATAACATGTAGCCACTCATTAAAATTAGAAGAAAAGAGGTGTAACCTTAAACTACGTAGAGGATTCTTTACTGTAAGAGGATGTGGAATTCTCTTAAACAGGCAGTGGTCTCAGCAGGGGGCATCGATGGTTTCAAGAAACTATTAGATAAGCACCTGAATGACCACAAAATACAGGGATATACAAGGTAATACTGACATATAATCACACACATAGGTTGGACTTGATGGACTCGCCTACTATGTAACTATGTAATGGCTAAATGCTTGCAAGAGTTACATACTCATATAGAGCATGGGTTAACCAAAAAATGGCCACCAGAATCCATTACTACAGACACATTTAGACTATGAAAATGTGTTCCCATTGTGAGCCTTTCTGCTTGGTCATGCTACCTACAGTGACATCAATTGTAGAGAAAAAAATTGCGCTTGTTTAAGATTACACAGTAGAAGCGGCGATCAAAAAGATGTTATACCACATCACACAGAATATAAAAGGAAAAGAGATCGCGCTAAAAAAGTAAAATGAAAATGAAAATAAAGTCCTTGAAGCTATATAATCAGGTGAACATTGATTGGGTAAAGTTTGTGGACAATGTATTCAGGTAAAGGGTAATCAAAGGAACAAACACAGTCCACCAAGGGAAAAATCATGGATAATCTTCACCAGGTGCAAAAAAAGGCCGTTTCACACTAAACCAGTGCCAGAAAGATGAGAACCTCCACCAATATGGTATATATACTCTTACCAAATAGGAATGATCCCTGGTTAAAGGAGATCATATACAGCGTGGTAAGAGCCTGGAATCAAAGACAGCCGGAACGATCAGTGTCCTTGGTGTGTGGATGGCACTCCCAAATGATTAATCCGAGGGTATGTAAGAAACAAGGAACTCACATAGTATAAAATCTTCATTTAATGATGAAAAACAAATAAAATGCACTTACAATCAGGTTCATGTGTAGAGCGTTTCACATTGGAGCCGGCCGGCTTGGAACATGCAGCCCGTATCCGGGTAGAGAAAAGCGCGGTGACGTCAGGACGCAGTGACATCAACCTACAGTCACCCCCCACCCCTCCAATCACAATGGCCAGGTGACCTGTTTAGATTATTAAATGCTTGTAAGCGCAACATACTCATATAGAGCATGGGCCAGCCAAAAATGGCCACCAGAATTCACTGCTTTAGGCACATTTAGTCTCCGTTTTTCTCTTTTCTTTGTGCTACAAATGACATGACCATTGCCTTATCAGATAACTGTGGGGTCCTAAATGTATTCCCATTGTGATATTTTCTGCTCGGCAATACTACCCATAGCAGCATCCCTCTACAGTCGCCTCCTTTCCATCTAGTGCCATGGCACCCCCGATTTAAAAAAGCTGCTTTAAGACCACAGGTTAAAGCCCAATTAAACTTCAACTTTAGCACACAATCGGAATGTCTACGGCCAATGCAGGCTTACCAGAACGTGCAATTTTTTTATTGTGAGATTGCATATTGTCTATGGCTGTTACATAGTTTGTAGAATACACTAGAGCAGGGTTATGTTAAACAATTACCTATATTGCTATTAATACAGGCCTTTGCAATCTTTCCTTTGCCTTGACAGGCAATAATGCTGCTATTCTTAGCTCAAGCAGATCAAAGTCTACATGCGGACGTGGTCTTACCTGCATTGCTACCTTAACGCCTTTGCAAATAGAAATACGTTTTTCACAGTGATAACTTATTCCTATTTGCAAAGGCGTTGCAAATAGTCATAAAATCAATCAACATTTAAAGTGCTGTTTGATGAGACAATAGGTAAAAAATCGTTAGTAACAGTGTTAACAGATTTTCCATGGAACTGCAAGATTAAAGTAATCAACATACATTTCTTTATGTCAGTTCTTGTGTGCAGCAGGAAATAAAGAAATCAGCAACTGACGTCTGAATTTTTTAATCTATATTTAATACTGGTAGGCGTTTGACGATAGCGATAGCGTCAAAAGATTACATTATAAGAAAAACTCTTTATTCTTTGGATGTCGCTCAAATATTGCAGCAGGTGACATACACCTTTTATAAGTGTAATGCCGCGTACACACGATCGGATATTCCGACATCAAAACCGTTGATTTTCTTTCAGATGGATGTTGGCTCAAACTTGTGTTGCATGCACACGGTCACACAAATGTTGTCTGAAATTGCGAACGCCAAATACGCGGTGACGTACAACACTATAACAGGCCAAGAAAAATGATCCTGAGCATGCTTAAAATTGCAAGCATGCATAGAATCTTTGTGCATTGAATTGTGTACACACGGTCGAACTTTCCGACAAAAACTTTTGTTGTCGGAAAAATTGAGAACCAGCTCTCAAACCTTTGTTGTCGGAAATTCCGACAGCAAATGTCCATTGGAGCATACACACCGTTGGATTTTCTGACAACAAGCCCACATTGAACATTTGTTGTCAGAAATTCCGACCGTGTGTAAGCAGCATAAGTCTTGATTCTTATATCCTGATCTTATATCTTTTGGCTGCTTTGTTGCCCTTCTTCGTACTAGCTCCATTTCCATTACATTCTTTTCTGAGGACTGGCGCCCAGAACTTGACGGCATACTCTAGGTGTGCCCGGACCAGAGTCTTGTAGAGTGGGAGAATTATTGCTTTATCTCAGGAGTTAATCCCCTTTTTAATGCATGCCAATATTCTGTTTGCTTTGTTAGCAGAAGTTTGGCATTGCATGCCATTGCTGAGCCTATCATCTACTAGGACCCCCTGGTCCTTTTCCATCCTAGATTCCCCCAGAGGTTCTTCCCCCAGTGTATAGATTGCATTCATATTTTTGCCACCCAAATGCATTATTTTACATTCTACCTTGAACTTCATTTGCCATGTAGTTGCCCACCCCATTAATTTGTTCAGATCTCTTTGCAAGATTTCCACATCCTGCGGCGAAATTATTGCTAAATGTCAGTTTTTTGTTTTTTTTTGTAGAAAAATGTAGATCATTTTTTAACAGGACTGCTATTTTATATATATTTTTTTTTTACAGTACACAGTCTCTGTACAAGACTGTTTGTTAGGGCTCTTTCACACAGACGCTCCGTATGTCCGTTTTTCATAAATCCGTTGTCGGATGAAAAACGAACATACATGTATCCCTATGGGATCGCGGACGTCAGCGAAAGACGTCCGCTGACATCCGACCCGCTCCGCCAAAGTATGCCGGAGGGAAAACCTACTTTTCCTTCCGTCTGGCGGATCGGATGAACACGGACAGACGGTCCCTGTTCATCCAATCCCCCCACAGTGTGCGGGGACCGCCCTTTCATCCGGCAGCTCAGCGGAGATCAACGGAGCGATCCCCGCTGAGCAAACGGAGGTGCACAGGGCGGATCATTACTGATCCGCCCCGTGTGAAAGAGCCCTAAGAATACATTTCTGATATTGCACGATATACGGCAACAGTATTTTTTTTGTCGTTTTGGATAGAATGGGGAGGGGTTAGAACACCTGTCAGGTTTTATTACTCGCTGTGCCCCCAGTAGAGATAGTCACTCATCTCTTTTAGTCATCAAAAGTAAAAGCGAACGTATATCCAGTTCTGGCGACAACTGTGGATTCCCTCACTTTGGAAGGCATTTCCTCTCACTTCCTGTTGTGGCAATGGGACAGGAAGTGAAAGGAAATCATCCAATAGGACAAAGAAGGTAAAAAAAAAGACTTACAGGGGTTTTAACACGCTTTTACTCTGTCCAAACTGAAAAATAGCAACTGCTTTATTTTCTGTGTAACAGGTCTAACCTAAAGCAGAACTCTCGGCAATTTAACTTTTTATTTTTTGCATTGGAAAAAGTATAACACCTGTCAGTTTCTTTGGCTTTCTAAAGTAGCAGCCAATCAACTGTAAGCTATTTAGCTATAAATCTAAAATTGTCATCTGGTCAGTAGTCACACAGAAGCCATATGTTTATGTTGCTCTTATTTTTATCAGTGGATGAGCCCATTCTGATACCAGGAAGTGAAGCAGCCATCTTGCCTCCTATAGCTTACTGGGACGTACAGAGGCTATTGCGACAGCTTGACTTAATTAAATCTTACTATTAACATTTCAATGCTCAGCCTTGCTTCCACCCTGTGAGAGAAAATTATCACGTGAATAGAGTCTCGTCAATGCAGGCATTTAGTAAAATTCCACGGTAATGCAGATCCACACCCCTGTAGAGCTACATTAAAGCTCAGGTATGTTGAGGCTGTGAGAAAATAATAGCGTTGACGTCACTGGAACTGCTGACAGAGAATGTGGCCAATCACAGCCACAAGAAAACAAAGGTCACATTTACCTGCAGGCTGAGGAGAAAGCAAAGTAAATGACCCACTTCAAGTTGCTTATGGTTGGGAGCTGCACCATTGTCAGGGTGACATGTCATTGTGAGATATAATCTGATGGTTTCAGAATCTCACATTACATTTGAGGCTGGAGTGACCATACTGTATAATATATCCTCACTGTATACACAGGGAAACGTTGCTAAGCTGGTTGCTAGGACGTTGGCAGCTGGGCTACACAGCATCATTGGTTGTCATTGTGCCTGCCTTCACTATACTGTACCAACCAGAGACATTTTATGCCAATAGCAGTCAATGATGCACAGTGCTGGACCACAGCATCATTGTTTGCTGGGCCAGCATCCTAGCAACCAAAGGGGGGTTGTTGGATGTAAAAACATGGTGGCTTTAAGAGGGAGGGAGAGATGTAGTGTTGTCAACCTTGGGGTGGGGGGCAGCAAATATGGCTGACTTAAGCAAACTCCTGGTTATAAATCTGTCTCATGGTAGTGTGAGACATGGCAGGCATTGTGGCAGTTTCATGGACCTGTCAGTATGGCATCTATGGATCGGTCACAACTCTGACAGAACTCTCACATGCTTCTCCCTGTGAGGTGTCAGAGTTTTACAGATAGATAATCTATTTAGAAAAAATAGGAGGGCAACGGAAACGTATGAAATATCAGTTCCAGAGTAACCGTAAGTTCACATGTCTGCGTTTCGTGCGGCCACATTTGCTCAGGCATGGCAGCCTATTCAAATGAATGGGCTGCTGTGCCTGCGTTTATGCAACAAAAAATGCATGCACCTTTTCAAACACACAGTAGCAGGGAAATTGCATTGTCTTTTTAACCAATGCGATTTCCCTGAGGTTGTCACACCCACATATGCGCTGCATGTTTGGAATGAATGGCAGCCCTGCCTGTCTCCTAATAGAAGAGTGATTTGGCTGTGGGTGGCTGTAGGTGTGGGAACAAATGCCATTCCTGCACCCACAACCTAGTGTGAACCTTGTCGAACACAGAGGCAAATTTGGTTGCAAATTAGTCTCAAAGATGTTACACAATAATTACATTAGTGACCACACTATCAACAAATGACTCCAACATGGAAGGGTCTTATTAAGTTTTCCTTATCACTTACTGTCTACACGAACACCAGTGATGGTTGCATGACATTACACAGGGCAGGTTTCCTGCTGGTGACAACAGTGGACAACAGTGGACCATGGCTGTGTAATATGTGTTAAAATGGTCACTTGTAGTCTCCATCAGAAACACATGGGACAATGCATGAGCACTTTATCATATTAAAGTATCTAGTACCGGTAAACAAAAAATAAAATAAAAATGTATATGTATTTATGTATAAGAGTTAAGTGCAGAAAATATGAACCTCCAGAATTCCACTTCAGGGAAGAAAGATAAAAAAAAATGACTAAAAATTTTCTGACTCTTACTTACCTCACTTACTCAGAAAAACTAGTAGAACATGCTGGCAAAAACGTCATGGTCACTGCTGTAAAAGTCACCTGTCCCATTAAGCTGTCCCTCCAAGCCATACATACACAGTGACATTCTTGAGAAGTATACAATGCCCTCAAGGAACCCAAACTCATTGAACATTTTGTCCTTTTTCATTATCTGGCTTTTGAGGATCATAGAAAGAGTAGAGACTAAGGTTTACAAGGGTCGCAAGGAACCCAAATTCATTGAACATTTTGCCCTCATTCTTCTGACTTTTGAAGGTCCTAAGAAGAGCAGAGACTGTGGCTTACATCGTTTATCTATGATGCTTTGGGCCCTACTTACTAAGAGATGCTCACATTAAAGTGAACCTTACATGAAAAATGAAAAGTCCACTTTACTGTTAGTGAAAAAAAAAATTTACCTCATCCCTGGTTTCTGACTTTTGCAGTAGGTGTAGGTGACGTCATGGTGCCTCTGGGGAAGGCTGGGAGCTCAAACTCCAAGAATTTACCTAAGCCCATTGCAGGAGTGCATTTTTGTGAGATTTTTGAGTCCCTAGTTTTCCCAAGCAACAGGTGCCATCATCCACAGTTGCATCTGAGCTCAGCAATGCTGCGATGGAGAGGATAGTGAACCAGACATGTGGGGGCTTAAAAAACCCATTGCTGTGATGGTGGGGGTGAGCAGTAATGGCTGGGATATGTCCTAGCAACAAGGCAGGACAATGCAATGCCATGACTAGTGCCCTGTACATACGTTTTTTCCGACGGAATTCCGCTCAAGGTGTTTTGCATACACAAGGTCACACCAAATTCCGACCGTCAAGAACACGGTGACGTATAACACTACGACGAGCCGAGAAAAATTAAGTTCAATGCTTCGACTTGATTCTGAGCATGCATGGTTTTTAGTCAGTCGGAATTGCATCCAGACAAACGAAAATTCAGAAAAATTGAGAACATGTTCTCTATCTAATTCCGTCTGAATTTCTGATGGACAAGGTAAGATGAGGCATACACACGGACTGAATATCCAATGAAAAGTCTGACCCTTTCCTTTGGAAATTCCGCTCGTGTGTACAAGGCATAGGAGTTTTTTAGCCAGGTGTTGGGAGGTACATAAATGGCCTACACCTATATCCATCTTTAGTCAAAGTTGCAGTTTGTTCTTATCCACAGGCATAGCAGTTTTGTTGATACAGTGGAACTAACCCTTTAAAGCAGAACTAACCTCATTGTTTTAAGTGTTTGCCAAAACATTTAAATCCAATTCAAAATTCAAGGAATGCTATGAATGATAAAACTGTCACAGTCGCTTATCCAAACTGTCAAGTCATCAAATGATGTCATAACTGATCATATATGTAGCACCATGGCAGTTGCAAATTAAACAAAGGCTAAGTTGGCAGCATCCTTAGATATAAAGAATAGGATGGTTAGTTCTTAAATTTTTTATTTCGCCCAAAGTCCCTACGCTGCACACTGCCCTGGACTTGCATTGTCCAGTTTTATGTGCTTTGTGTTATTATTATTATTATAATACAGGATTGTTTTAGCACCAACAGTTTGTGCAGTGCTTTACAACATGTTGGCAGCCCATTCAAAATGGATGGTCTGCCAAAACGCAACACATGTCAACACGCAAACACCACATGTACTGGTGTAAAGAATACTCAAGGTGACAGGGTTATCTATGTGGCTATAAATGCTGGGTATGGCCGCGTACACACGGCAGGGAATCTCGACGGGCAGAACACATCGTTCCGCCCGTCGAGGTTCCCTGCCGGCCGTCGAAATCGGCGACCCGCCCGTCGGGAATGGCAACCAGCCATTCTTCCAGGCGGGCCGTTGAGGAAATAGAGAGCGTGCTCTCTATTTCTGCTCGACGGGCTTCCCGACGGGAAGCTCGTCGAGACTGTACACACGGCGGAGGTCCTCGCTGGAATGTGCATTCCAGCGAGGTTCTCGCTGGTTTTCAGCGAGAACCTCGGCCGTGTGTACGCGGCCTATGTGCCTGATACTCATTAGAGGTGAAGAAGATACTTGGCTGAGTGAAGAGACATCTTCAACATTACAGAACAAGTCTATATGATTATATGATACACGGATCAAAACTGGGCCGGTTCAGCAGGAACCGGTCAAATTCCAATCCATCTATGGGCAGGTTGGTTGTACAGAACTCAACTCATCAATCGACTTTAGTACAACCAATGTGTCTGTTTTTTTTTGCCTGGTCGCTGCCTTTGGCTATAGCCGTATTCTGATAGTGGGGAAGGCTCCTTGACAACAGAACACGATAACGCCAGAGAAGGGATTCCCCCATCAACACTGATTGTGTTGATGAGGGAATCAAGCAATTTCCTTGCCTTCAACCCTTGGTTACAGGCAAGAAAATTGCATACTACTACTAGCTACTTCCTCAGATTCTTCTGTTTACAACCCTTGATAGCATGCCACCTCTGTAAATGATACAAATACCATTCATTTGGCTCTTACTTAACTCATTTACACCCTATAATTTTACCCTCATTACACGCATGTGACATAACTAATTTTTACAAGACATTGGTTCAATGTGCAGAGTGACTGTCCACTGTAAATTTTATTACCGTGTTTTATAGGACTGGCCACCAAAGGTGATATTTTTAGGTATGTAAAGCCTGCCATACACGATTTGAATCTTGGCTGGTTCAGGAACCGGCTGATATTCGAACCGTGTATGGCCAGGCTGAATGTACCGAATTGATCGATTAACCACTTCAGCCCCGGAAGAATTTACCCCCTCCTAACCAGAGCACTTTTTGCAATTCGGCACTGCGTCAATTTAACTGACAATTGTGCGGTCATGCGACGTTGCACTCAAACAAAATTTACGTCCTTTTTTTCCCCCCCACAAATAGAGCTTTCTTCTGGTGGTATATGATTACCTCTGCATATTTTTCTGCACTATAAACAAAAGAAGAGCAACAATTAAAAAAAAAGCTATATTTTTAACTTTTTGCTATAATAAATATCCCAAGAAATATATAAAAAAACAAATGTTTTCCTCAGTTTAGGCTGATTCGTATTCTTCTACATATTTTTTGTAAAAATTATGCAATAAGCGAATATTGATTGGTTTTGCACAAAAGGTATAGCGTCTACATAATAGGGGATAGTTTTATGGCATTTTTATTATAATATTTTTTTTTTTTTTTACTAGTAGCAGCAATCTACGATTTTTATCATGACTGCGACATTATGGCGGACACATCGGACACTTTTGACGCTATTTTGGGACCATTGTCATTTATACAGCGACCAGTGCAATAAAAATGCACTGATTACTGTGTAAATGACACTGGCAAGAAAGGGGTTAACCACTAGGGGGCAAGGAAGGGGTTAAGTGTGTCCTTGGGAGTCATTCTAGTGAGGGTGCTGGGCTACAAGTGACAAGAAAGTGATCACTTTTCTCGATGACAGGGAGCAGTAGATCACTGTCCTGTCACTAGGCTGAACAGGGAAATGCCTTATTTACATGGCATCTCCTCGCTCTGCCTTTTTGTGACACGATCATGGGGGGGGGGGCGGTGAACAATGAGTTTGCGGGGCCCGTGGGCCCTAAAGGGGATGTTCATGTACGTCTATTTACCCACTGCTGCCATTCTGCCAACGTATATCGGCGTGCAGCAGTTAGCAAGTGGTTAACTTGGGCACAACCAGTTGTAAGTAATCACTGTCTTCTGTCAGCAGGGACGGATTCCCCCACCCGATGCCCCCCCCCTTCTCTGCCGCCTGAAGAAGACAATTGCTCGGTGGGAGGCATTCCCCTGTCCTCTAAATTAATGTACTGCTCATGACGTATATAAACTCAGTAGTGTTGTCTTAATAATATAACATTGTAAAAAACTGACATATGAAGCCAGATGTTGTCTACGTAAATTCCATAAGACCTGGGACTTATGGGTAAATTCAGACAGCACTATACCACCTAGTACTTAAAGGGGTGTTCCAGCCTTGTTTTATGTTTATTAAAAGTCAGCAGCTACAAAAAGTGTAGCTGCTGGCTTTTAATAAACAATCACTTACCTGCTCCAGTGTTCCAGCGTCGCGCCGGCCGGGGCTCCGCTCCTCTCTCCCCCTCCCTCCCCCGGCGTCCTCATCGTAACTGTGGGCACCCGGCCCTGACAGCATTCGGCTACACGGCCGTGCACCCACTGCGCATGCGGGAGCGGCACTGCGCATGCGCACGCGACCCGCCGCTGATTGGACAGGCGATCGCATGGGACCTGTCATGTGTCCCAGGCGATCGCCTACAGGGAGGGGCTGCTGTAGGCGATTAAGCTTAGTCGCCTAACCAGCCCCTCGGCGGAAGGAGGAAGTGGGACAGGAAGTCCCCCTCCTCCTGAAGCCCCCACTCCCACCCCCCCCAAAAAATTACATGCCAAATGTGGCATGTGAGGGGGTGAGGAGTGGGATAAGCGGAAGTTCCATTTTTGGGTGGAACTCCGCTTTAAAGGAATGCCTAGAGCCAAGGAACTATTGCTGAATGCTTTTTTTGCTTTTACTCTATTTCTGTATTTGTCGGCACTGTTATATTGATAATCTTCATTCTATGTCTGTAGACTAATCTATGTTGTATAAATGTGCATTCTGTCCTCGATCCAAGTGTGATGAATGGACATTCTGTACATTTATTTTGCTGTACTTGTAAATGTTATGTACAATAAAGTTAGCTTTAAAAAAAAATAAAGAAATTACCAGAGTATAAAAAATCAGTCCAGGATTTGCACTACACTTGGTGGCAGGCCAGATCGTGACTAATACACAACAAAATGTACTCCACAATGAACGTTAGGTCTGGGCAGGTGTGCACATCCTGTAATATAAATGGACGTGGCACGTGTGCTATAGATGACAGCTGCAGTATGTTAGTCAGGCTAGAATAGACCTGATGTACCAAGGATCCAGAGCCTTCTACCAATAAATCTACCACATCTGAAGGAATAAAGTGAATGCAATACATAGTGATACAAAATACTCTTACATAGTTACATAGTAGGCGAGGTTGAAAAAAGACACAAGTCCAACCTATGTGTGTGATTATATGTCAGTATTACATGTATGTGGTGGTCGTTTGGTTGCTTATTTAATCGTTTTTTGAAATTATGCTCCCCACTGAGATCAACCACCTGTGGAAGGGGATTCCACATCTTTCTCACTCTTACAGTAAAGAACCCTCTACATAGTTTAAGGTTAAACGTTAAACCTCTTTTCTTCTCATTTTAATGAGTGGCCACGTGTCTTATTAAACTCCCTTCTGTGGAAAAGTTTATCCCTATTGTGGGGTCACCAGTACCAGGATTTGTAAGTTAAAATCATATACCCTCTCAAGCATCTCTTCTCCAGAGAGAATAAGTTCAGTGCTTGCAACCTTTCCTCATAACTAATATCCTCCAGACTTTTTATTAGCTTTGTTGCCCTTCTCGCTCCATTTCCAGTAGGGTTGTCCCGATACCGATACCAGTATCGGTTTCGGGACCGATTCCGAGTATTTGCGGGAGTACTTGTACTCCCGCAAATACCCCCGATACCAAAATAGAATACTCCCCCCCCGCGCCGCTCGCCGCACGCCACACGCCGCACAACGCTAATCCCCGTGAACCTTGTAAACATGTACACTTGTAATACCCGCGGCGCCATGTATAGACACGTGATTGGACGGATCCGTCCAATCGCGAGCAAGGGGGGAGTGTCTATACATGGATACGTCCATAGACACTCCCCCCTTGCTCGCGATTGGACGGATCCATCCAATCGTGTGTCTATATATGGCGCCGCGGGTATGTTACACGGGGATTAACCCTGCAGCGGCGGCGGAGGTATGGGGGACATGACATGGCTGCATATGTGGGGGGACATGACATGGCTGCATATGTGGGGGGACATGACATGGCTGCATATGTGGGGGGACATGACATGGATGCATATGTGGGGGACATGACATGGCTGCATATGTGGAGGGACATGACATGGATGCATATGTGGAGGGACATGACATGGCTGCATATGTGGGGGGACATGACATGGCTGCAATATGTGGGGGGACATGACATGGCTGCAATATGTGGGGAGACATGACATGGCTGCAATATGTGGGGGGACATGACATGGATGCATATGTGGGGGGGACATGACATGGCTGCATATGTGGGGGGACATGACATGGCTGCATTATGTGGGGGGACATGACATGGCTGCAATATGTGGGGGGACATGACATGGCTGCAATATGTGGGGGGACATGACATGGCTGCAATATGTGGGGAGACATGGCTGCATTTGGGGACACGTTTAAAAAAAGTATCGGTATTCGGTATCGGCGACTACTTGAAAAAAAGTATCGGTACTTGTACTCGCTCCTAAAAAAGTGGTATCGGGACAACCCTAATTTCCAGTACATCAATGTTTTGGTAACAGTGAGGAAGGGTTAGAACCCATGGTGGGTTTTAACTCGTGTGCAGTACTCCTTTAGGTCCCATTCATATCTATCTGGTCTGTTTTGATACATTAATATACACAGGTAGACATGCAAGAGTATAAAGGCAGCTCATTCATTTGGTGGGCTACCACCGCACCACAACGAATCCAAAAACAGGTATGCACCATTTCTTCCGACACAACGCACTGCAGTGCTCGGTAGCGTTACTAGGAGTACATTAGTAAATGTATTACAGTGACCAAAAAGTAGAGCCAGAAAAATGTTTAGCTTTACTTTTCAATGGAGCTGATTTACTATTGTTTGAGTGCTCAATCGTGTGCATAGGAGTTGAACCTCTTGCCAAATACGCAATGCAGGGGTCTCAAAATTGCAGCCCTCCAGTTGTTGTGAAACTACAAGTCTAACCATTCCAGTGCCTGTTGAAGTCATGCTTGTAACTGTCAGCCTTGCAATACCTCATGGGACTTGTAGTTTTGCAACAGCTGGAGGGGGCTGCCAGTTTGAGACCCCTGATGTAAGGCATATGTGCAGCCACATGGGTTGGACTTAATACCCCCACAGTCAGCAGATATTTATCAGTGGGGGGACAATGTTTATGTAATGAGAGTGCGGTCACTGTGCTTTTCCAGCATGGGGATCAAGCTGTCAAAAGACAGCTCCCAGTCTCTGCTTATAATCAGGTGGACACGCTTACGATCATATGGCCATTGTGAAAGATCACATGTTCAGGAACTCCATCCTGCTTTTGTGTGCTTAGACACAATGTTTCATCAGATTAGGTGACCCATCAGATTTTGTAACAGAAGTGACGTTCCGTCGCCACCATCTTACTACACCCCGCACTCCTCCACAGTAAGGACACAGCGAGAAGGCCTTCTCACTGTCTCCTTACTGTGGTTGAGTGCGGGGTGTAGTAAGATGGCGGCGACGGAATGTTACAAAATCTGACGGGTCGCCTAATCTGAGGAAACACTGGTTAAAGGGTTGCAGAGACGGGGCAGCAAGAGGTTAAAAAATACAGGAATTTGCCATACATATGACTGAACATCGCTCCACTGTAATCACTTTGCTAAGTAAACATTCTGTACTCCTTTAGTAAATTAAACCTAATGGTAGTCAGGTGAATGAGTCATGTAACTCAAACTGATATGTTGCTTCAATGCACAGCAATTATAAGTATTTCATCACTGAGGAAAACCAGGTCGCCATCAAGCCTTCCCTCTTCTATGTGGAGAAAAAAGGGCCCACTGACACTTGTTCAATTTTTACCAGATGCGTTTTTCCACTGAAATCAATGAAAATGCATCAAAGAGCATGACTTCTAACGCAAAGCCTATAAACCTCGGGCCAGATTCTCATATATTTGCGGCGGCGTAGCGTAAGCCATTTACACTACGCCGCCGCAGGGTGCTAGAGCAAGTGCTTTATTCTCAAAGCACTTGCTCCGTAGTTTGCGTTGGCGTCTCTTAAATTGCCAAGCGTAAACCCGCGCAATTCAAATGGGGCGGCTTGTATTTAAATTAAGCGCGCCCCCGCGTCGCACGAACTGCGCATGCGCCGGCCGGGGAAAAAGCCCAGTGCGCATGCTCCAGCTCACGTCGGGAAGCGTCGTTGAAACCGACGTCAAAACGACGTGAGCGTCATTTACGCAAGTCCCTATTTGCGAACGAGTTAGTAAAACGACGTAAGCGACGGAAAAAAGCCGACGCTGACCCGACGCCATACTTAACATGGCGTCCGACGGGACACGACGGCATCCGACGGGACCTCGTAAGGTTACTCCACATAGAAGCTGGGGTAACCTTACGAGTTCGTAAACGACGTACGCGACGACGGGGCGGCGTAAAAGCGATCGAGAATCGGCGTACTACTTCATTTGCATATGCAAATGAAAAAACAACGTAAAGGCCACCTAGTGGCCGGAGTTGTCATTACACCTACGATCCGAAAGAATCTGGCCCCTCCTGTGTAATTCTCCTCCGCTCCACGTGTTGGTCTTGTAAGCAGTGTATCCCACTCCAGTTAAAATGCCCATTGATGTGCAATTTGGTGGGTTGCCATTTATATCTCGAAAAAATGCATCTGGTAAAAATGGATTGTGTAAAGGGGTTGGTCTAAATGTATGCAAGTGCACATCTTGGCAAGTTCTCACTTATAGGGCAATCTATTTAGTTCTAGTTCTGGAGGGCCTGGGGACTACCAGAGAATCTCCCCCACCTTGGAGGGATTTCCGCTCACTTCCTGTTCTCGCTATGGGACAGGAAGTGAAGGGAAATGGGATGCAGATAACAAAAAATGAACAGGGTTTATAACCTTTCTTTACTCTATCCAAACTGTAAAAAAAAGATGATGTTTTGCCTTAATTTCTACATGGATATACATCTAATGTGTGTTTTTATTATTACCTGTATGTCCCTTTTTTTTTTTGCCTTGAGACTCCTTTCGCACTGGAGTGCTTTGCAGGCGCTATAACTCAAAAAATAGCGCCTGCAAAGTGCTCTGAAACAGCGGCTGCTGTCTCTCCAGTGTGAAAGCCCCAATTGCTTTCACACTGGAGCGGTGCGCTAGCAGGACAGCAAAAAAAGCCCTGCTAGCCGCATCTTTGGAGCAGTGAAGGAGCGGTGTGTATACCGCTCCTGCCCATTGAAATCTTTGGTCACCGCGGCTATACCTCCTCTGCAGAGGCGCTTTGTGGTGGTTTTAACCCTTTCTCGGCTGCTAGCAGGGGTTTAAAAGCGCCCCCGCTAGGGGCCGGATATCACCACAAAATGTACTGTAAAGTGTCGTTAAAATAGCAGGGCTTTACCGCCGATGCACCCACCGCCCCAGTGTGAAAGGGACCTCCTTGTTTTTAGTGCAGATTTTTAGCACCAGGCTACATTCACATGGGCAGACAGGGGCACATTGTTTCGCTGCCTTTAGAGACTAAAAGTTAAGAAATTCATAGAAGATCTGCATTGTTATGAAAGGATTAGAGTTGCAACCACAAAGCTAAATAAA
The DNA here is from genome assembly GCA_029574335.1 of Rana kukunoris. NCBI lineage: Eukaryota > Metazoa > Chordata > Amphibia > Anura > Ranidae > Rana > Rana kukunoris. Next base: position 66,273 of record JAJQKJ010002290.1, on the reverse strand, counting down.
TGCAGATTCAGTCGGGTTGACAAACAGGTCCTCATAGTTATGACGAAGCAGACGTAATTGTCAACAATAAAATGTTAAAACGCCAAACAGAATGCGGCGTAAGCTGTTGAAGGTTTTGGGAAGTGTTCCCCGTCCTAATAGAGTGACTCATCGCCTTCACCTTCTAAACCTAGATAATTACACACAGGATGCAAAGCAGATACAATTACTGTACTTCCTCCATTCCAGTGTCAGTTTTACCTGTGAAGAGGTTGCTAGGAGCATTGATTGTCTTTGTCCGTTTTTTACTGTCACCTTGCTGGACAGAGATGATTTCATTCACAGGAACAGAGACCGACTGACCTGAAAAGAGAATTTGAGAGTTTTCATGTAATATACCCACCGGGCACAAATAGGAGCATAGGGAAGTAAACTGTTCATTGATTACTGAGAACAGGAAGCTGCTGAGATAAAAAATGTTTATTCAAATAATCTATGCTGGCAAGCGGTCAGACAGGACATATTAAAGTGTATGCATAGAAAGACTTTTATTTTGTTTTGGATAAGGTAGGGAAGAGTTAAGTCCCCTGCAGTCAGATTTGTATTCTGCTAAGGAGAATTAACCTTCACCATTCTCAAGCAGACAAGAATGATTGGAAATCCAAAATTTTACATAGTTTCATAGTTGGTAAGGTGAATCAAGACATTTGCCCATCCAATTCAACCTGAGAAAGTGTGTATGTGACTACGTTTTCCCCTAATCCCTGTACATTATGTTCACTAAGAAACACAATGGTTTTTTTTTACCTTATCTACACACTCTGCTGACACCACCAACTGTGGAAGGGAGGTCCACATCCTTACCGCTCTAACAGTAAAGAACCACTTATGGAGTTTAAGACTAAACTGCTTCAACTTAGAGTAACCATTTAAAGATTTGTACATTGCAGTCATATTCCCTCGTAAGTGTCTCTTCTCCAGGGAGAATAAGACCCCTTTTTACACTGAGGAGTTTTTCAGATGGGACAGCTCTAAAAATAGCGCTGCTATACCGCCTAAAAAACTCCTGCCCAGCCTTCTCAATGTGAAAGCCTGCTATACCACCACCGCACCTCCTGCCCCAGTGTGAAAGGGGCCTAAGTATAATGTTTATAGTCATTCCTCATAGCTGAGGTCCTCCAGTCCCCTTATTAGCTTGGTTGCCCATCTCTTGACTATCTCCAGTTTAAGCAGGGCCATCTTTAAGGCAGGGCAAAAAAGGGGCAGCTGCCCTGGGGCCTGTCATTCTTGTGGGGCCCAAAGCAGCTGCCTCATACTTGCTAACGATCTCAGTTCAAATTCCCTTGTCCCATGAAGTTTTAGTCCTGTGCTGTGTCCGGATATCTCAGTGTGCAGCACTGCTACTAACGCTGCCCAGCTCTGCCCTATTGTTGTTTACATGTAAATAACCGTCATTCATATGTAAATAACTGGAGCATTCATATGTAAATAAAGGTTCATACGTATATCATGCCCCTCTGCAGTAAAGAGATGATGCGCTGTAAACTCTAGCAACCAATCAGTGAGCAGTATTACTGTGCAGTAACCTCTAGCAACCAATCAGCAAGAAGAAATAATGTGCTGTAACCTCTAGCAACTAATCAGTGAGCCGTAATGTGTGCTGTAATCTCAGTAAGTAAGTGGTAATGATATGCTGTAACCTCTGGCAACCAATCGCAATCACTGCCTGATCTGATACAGTAAACTGATCTTAAGTCTAGCAAACAGAGCTTTTTTTTCTCAGAAAATAGGTGCAGGAACTCAACCACGACCCCATTGATATTTCACAAACAGTAGAAGGGTCTTAAAGGGACATTAAATACCAGGATTGCATTACACACAGAGTGCAGAGTTCAGGGGGTTACACATATAGTGCAGAGCTGTCACGTGTAAACATAGAAACCAGACTTCTGTGTTTACAAGTCATTGTGGTGAGAAGGCACCAAAGGATCTGAGCCAGAGGTGGTGGAATTGAGTTCCCCCAAGTTCCCCCTGAAAAAAAGCCCTGCTAGCAAATATTTATTGTATGTTTCAGAGCAAAATTGCATGGGGGGGGGGGGACGGGCAAGAATTAAAGATGGCCCTGAGTTTAAGCACATCCCTCCGCAGGATTGGTGCCCAGAACTAGATGGGTGGACTTCACCAGAACAGTTAATGAAAGTAAATCTTGCAAAAAATGAAACCGAACCTTAAGGTCCTATAAATAATAAATAAAAAGTAGAGGAGTCATTGGATCTACATGTAAATGTCCAAAGAATGTGACACACATGACTGGGACTCAACTAAACCACTCTATACTGTGTGTATATATATATATATATATATATATATATATATATAAATGTGTTCTATTGCAGGTTGATGTGATCGGTTCTTAAGCTGTTTCTTTAGGCTAAATAGAGGTGTTACCACAGGGAATAATGTGCCCTAACAAAAGACTTCCCAGAATTTGCACCTTATTTCCAGCCACAATCAAATCAAGTCAATCAGGAAATTGTGCCTGGAAGTACATGTGTGGTTTCCATAGATTTAAAGTAACTCTAATTGACATCCTAGTGCTAAGAGACCCGAGACACAAGATAGCTGTTCAAAAAAAATTGTGATTTGGGGATTACCACTGTTTTGATCTTTGAAAAAAGGGTGTGAATTGTTACTACGTGCTAAAAAGCAAATAATATGTTTTGCTCGTTTTTAAATTTAGGAATGTTTTTTTGTGATTCGAACAATTGTGCACAATATATGTGCAGGTTTAGTGTACCTGGAGGCAATGTTCTGCTATTACTTGGCACCATAGCATGTGTATATACTTGAGTATAAGCCAAGTTTTTTAGCACATTTTTTGGCGCTGAAAATGCCCCCCTCGGCTTATACTCGAGTCACCTTTTTGCGCCTGATATCCCAGACTTTGGGGACCAGGTACTGGCCGGCCCTAGGTCCCCTGGACCCCAACCTTCGCAAACATATAGCCCCTATTCCTCTACAATTGTGCAAAGATATTTGTCCAGAGGATCTATGGCCGGGGAGCACCGATTTTTCAAATTTGGTCACCCCTTCCATAGACTCCCATGTTAAATGGTAATTTCTCCAGTAAATTTGGGGACCCAGTACTGGCGGATCGTAGGTCCCCTGGAACCGAAACTTGGCACACGTGTAGCCCCAGTTCTCCTCTACAAGTGTGCAAAGTTTTCTGTCTGGGGGACCACCGATTTTTCAAAGCCGTGCACCCCTTCTATATACTTCCATGTTAAACATAGGTCTAGTCATGGACACAGTAAGGCATGGGCACAGTGAGGCATGGACACAGTAAGGCACAGTGAGGCATGGACACAGTGAAGCATAGACGCAGTGAGGCACATTAAGGCATGCAGATGGACACCCTAGGCTTATACTTGAGTCAATACGTTTTCCACGTTTTTTGTGGTGCCTCGGCTTATATTCGGGTCGGCTTATACTCGAATATATACAGTACTTTATAAATATATGACAGTCAAATTGAATGTATTTAAGGTCATACCTGTCAGATGGAGATATTGGTGACAAGCCCTGACTGCCTTCAGTAAAAGAGAAATGGAGATTTGGGTACCAACCTTTAAGCTTGGCTGGGTTCAAACTGGCCACATACAGTACTAACTTCCCTACAGAATGTCACATAAACACAAACTCAAGACAGCCGTTGATGATGTCAATGGAGAGGAGGCTCATTATCAAATGTCATTCAAAATTACTTTAATATTTTGAATTTTAACATTCGATTTTGGAATGAAATGTCTCAGATGAAAACCAGACACACTGCTAGGAATGAGTTCATTTGAGAAAAATTTTCCTTCTTGCAAGGAAATTTCTCATCATGAAAATGAATGTCGAATTGACCCCACTAACAATCAGAAAATCGAACATTCTTAAACACAAAAAATTGTGAATGCATTTCTACTGGTGTAAAACCAGCTTGGGGAGCTGGTAGACATTTCTACTGGTGCCAAAAGGAGGAAAAAGCAGAGATCAGAGAAGGTCCATAAACCTGTCCAGTCATCTCCACCAAGTGTGGTCATCTGCTGGGAGCCTAGTACATTTAGCCTATGTTCACATTGGAGCGATTTGTCATGCGATTTGAGAGATCAAATTTCATGTGGATAACATTGTCCTCCAGAGTTGGGAGCTAGATCATCTACATATGTGTATTCCTCTCACAATGCATTATTTTCTTCCTTTATACACAGTGTTTACACATGTGGGTGTCTGTTCAAAATCTCTATTTGTTCTTGACACCATAAATTCCACTGTTATATTCACCAATTAAATCCACAAACCTAGATTAATGGTCGACCAGAGCTGACACGATAGTAGATCAACATCCTGCACTCAGCACTATTTACAAGGACAAAGGTAGAATACACAATTCGTGCAAACCTATATTTACGATTTTAAGAACAAAGCAGTAAGAATTTGCGTCAGGGAAGTAGACAACTCTTTTAAAAATAGCGTAATGGATGCGGCCGACGCAATGTTCTTTATCATGTGTTCATTATTACTGGGCCCCAACGCAGGAGAAATCAGGAGAAATCTGTCTGCTCTACTTTTTCGCACTGCAATCTGTATCATGCGTTGTGGTGTTCTGTAGTGCTGGTACACTGCGTATACACCTTGGGTGTCCATGTTCCAATTGTCTTTCAGCAATCAGCACTGGAAATTAGCATTTAGCAGAGACAGCATGCAAAGCACAGTGAAGCTTATCTCACCCATGCTGTCTTGTGATTGCAAAACCTGCCTGGGAAACTCTTCTTCTGTGTCCTTCTGCTGTCAAAGACAAAGCATGTTAGGGGATAAGCGACACCATGGTGGGGATTTACTAAAACTGGAGAGTGCAAAATCTGCTGCAGCTCTGCATTGAAACCAATCGGCTTCCAGGTTATATTGTCAAAGCTTAAAGCGGAGCTCCAGCCGCGATTTTTTTTTTTTAAAGTCAGCAGCTACTAACAGTGTAGCTGCTGACTTTAAATAAGGACACTTACCTTGTCCTACTTGCCCGCGCTGATGGGCCCCCCGATGCCGGTCCCACGATCGCTCTGGGTCCCGCGCCGCCATTCACACTATGGGAAACAGGCAGTGAAGCCGTACGGCTTCACTGCCCGTTTCCTACTGTGCCTGCGCGAGTCTCACGCTGGCTTGTGAATGGGCGCGCTGCTCTCTGAGAACACACACAGTTCCCAGGAAGCAGCACGCCCCATTCACAAGGAGAAGGAGAAGAAGAAATCAAACCACGGAGTGGAAGAGGCAGATTACGGACTTCCGCATAGCAACAGGTATTTCGGGGGAGTATTTTTTTTTATTTTTTTCAGTTTTTTTTTTTTTTTAAACAACATGGGAAAATGTTGTTTTCCTGGGTTGAGCTCCGCTTTAAAGCGGAGATTCACCCTAAATATAAGCTCTCCCATGTGATCCAGCATACTGGCATCAGCGCCAGTATGCTGTTTTTTTTAATTTTTTTTTAATCCCCCACTTACTGTATTATGCTGGATTTTAATTTCTTTCCCCCCGCGGTGGACGGCTCTAGTATAGCGCGTCACATCTTACGAAAATACCCGATAAGGACTCGGGTAATCTCGGCGAAAATGCGGCGCCTGCGCACAGACCTAGGAGCTGACTGCGCAGGCGCCGTATTTCTCCGAGTCCTACTTCGGCGTTTTTCGGAGGGCGTGACGCGCCATAGCCGTAGGACTCGGAGAAATACGGCGCCTGCGCAGTCAGCTCCTAGGTCTGTGCGCAGGCGCCGCATTTTCGCCGAGATTACCCGAGCCCTTATCGGGTATTTTCGTAAGATGTGACGCGCTATACTGGCGCAGTCCACCACAGGGGTAAGAGATTAAAATTTAACATAATACTATAAGTGATGGATTTAAAAAAAAAAAAAAAAAAACAGCATACTGGCGCTGACGCCAGTATGCTGGATCACATGGGAGGGCTTATATTTAGGGTGAACCACCTCTTTAAAGCGGAGTTCCACCCCCTCAGGAGAGAGATTTCCAGTTAGGGGGTTAGCTATTGCCGGGAGGAGCTGTGAGAAGCGAGGGACCCCAGAAGAGGAGGATCGGGGCCACTCTGTGCAAAACGAGCTGCACAGTGGAGGGAAGTATGACATGTTTGTTATTTAAAAAAAAAAAAAAAAAAAAAATAATTAACCTTTACAACCACTATAATTGAGCAAGCTGAAAGGGGTTGTAAAGACAAAAATATTTTCCTTTTAAATTAAAATCTGACAGTAGCTGATAAAGTAAAAAGTAATGTTTTGCATTATAACTAGTTTGATACCTGTTGAAATCGAGCTGTTTTATTCACCTCCGTCAGTCCTAAATCGTTATTCTCACTGACTTCCTGGTTTGCAGTGCACATTCATTTTTGCTACATCACGGCCTAATGGGAACTACAGTTTCCATTAGGCTTAGCCTCCATTCCTGTGAGGGATAAGAGAGCATCTTCTCGCAGGGCTGTAGTCATAGGAAGGGGGTGAGAACATTCTGCTTTCCACCATGCAAAACGGTTTAGGTGCTGGTGGAAAGCAAGATGAGGAGAGAAAGGAAATGTCATTTTCAAACCTGGATTACTGTATTTTGGAGGTCAAAAAGAAAAACGAGGTAAGTGATATTTAAATGCTCTAGCTTACAGCAATCAATGGATCTAATAAAAAACGAACCTTTAGTGTTCCTTGAAGTTATAAGCAGAACTGCACCAAATTTTGCACTCTCAAGTTTTAGTAAATCATCCCCGAAGCATTTCAGTTCAGATCTCCAGTGGATCTACACAACCTCTGCACAGTTCTTTCATCAAGAATACTGCTTGGGGGGTGTGAATGCTGTTGATTGGAGCACAAGGCAGGAGGCATGTTGGATCTCTAGAGATCCACACCAATGTGCTTTTGTGACAGCTTATAATTGGACAGCAGCAGACCTAAGAATATGTATGGACGAGAGCCGCACTCCAGTCTGTGCTTTTCGGGTTGTTTTATTTGTGCATTCACAAAGTAGCTGCAATTATGGCCTCCATCCAAAGACCACCGTCTCCTTAATGCGTTTCATCAAACAAAAGTTTAATCACAAGGGATTTTGTAAACTGGCCATTTTTGGGTGAAACGCGTTAAGAAGACGGTGGTGTCTGGCTGGAGATACCATAGTTGCAGCTACATAGTTGCAACCCAAAAAAGCAGGGATCGGGCTGGGGCTCTCATTCATATATTTTCTCTAATGGTGAGCGACGACGGCACCCTGTCTGGTCATAGACAAGATAAAGGAGCGGGTGTGAAGGATTAGTGCTGTGGGTCTAGGCCAGTGATGGCGTACCTTGGCACCCCAGATTTTTTGGAACTACATTTCCCATGATGCTCAACTACACTGCAGAGTGCATGAGCATCATGGGAAATGTAGTTCCAAAACATCTGGGGTGCCAAGGTTCCCCACCACTGGTCTAGGATGTGTAGACCCAAGCATATGCAGGTTTTTATGTAAAGCTGTCGGAAGAGAAAAAAGGAGGACACTGTTGACCATCTTCTGAAAATGCTAGGTCCCTGGCTGTTGTGTTAAGCATTGTTCTCTGGCAGGAAACAAGTATTCAGATCAGAAAAGTCTGAGAAAATTGGCTATTATCTATTCTCTGCATGCTTGCTCTAGGTCCGTACCTCAAAGTCATGGAATAGGAGCAATGTCAGAAGGGGAATTTAGCAAAGGCAGCCTCCAAGTTTCTCTTATTACAGGTTTCCAGTAAGAAGTGGAAACTCCAGTGATGTAAAACCAGTGGCCATAAATCGGGGGTTGGGCTGTAATGGGTTTGTACAGAGAGTGTCATGTTACACTTGTTCAGCTGTACAGGACACACACATAGAGAGCTTTTTTTTTTTATTAGTTGTCTCAATAAAATCAGAGGTTTTTAACCCTTTCACGCCTAAGCCTATTTCACATGTGTTGCTTACAAGTTAAAATCTGTATTCTTTGCTAGAAAATTACTTAGAACCCCAAACATTATATATATTTTTTTTAGCAGAGACTCTAGGGAATAAAATGGCAATCGTTGCAATATTTTATGTCACATGGTATTTTCATCTTTCAAATGCATTTTTTGGGTAAATAAGACGCTTACATTTTTTTTTACGTTTACCAGGTTAGAGTTACAAAGGAGGTCACACATGTGAGTTACCTCACATGTGTGATTTGAACGCTGTTTACATTTGCGGGCGCGACTTGTGTATGCGTTTTCTTTGCGCGAGCACGCGGGGATGGGGTGCTTTTTTTCCTTATTTATTTATTGACATTGTCACTTTGAAAAAATAAAATAAAATCTGATCACTTTCATTGCTGTCACAAGGAATATAAAGATCTCTTGTGACAGTAATAGGCAGTGACAGGTAGTCTTTATGGAGAAATCGGGGGTCTGAGCTGAGTTTAAGGGGTTGTAAAGGTAAATGTTTTTTCACCTTAATGCATCCTATGCAATGTCCTGAAATGCAGGTAGCATGCATTCAGGGACTTATGTCTGCACCAATTTATGCAAGTATTGGTGCAATGCTGAGTATAGCCGCTCTTACCCACTCATTTCTATAGGCAGCCATACGCACCAGCAGGACATCCTGGGCAAAAAAATGACACAGTGTGTTTACACTGTATGGGCCAATGTGCCCATGTGACATTCATTGTGTTTTAAAGAATACACACACTTTGAAACAATATACACATCACAGTAACTGACACTTTTTTTATGTTTTTTTCAAATTATTCAGTATTATTCCTTAATACATAGTACACAAGCTTACATTTTAACAAGGGTCTTGCACATGGCACTGATGTATGAACATAGCGGAAAGTTCCTGCGTAAAAAAAACGAGTATGGGCTGTAAAGTACTGTATAGTACACGCATATATGCACGTAAAACTCTTCTATTATTTTTTTATATGGCAAACGCATGTTTTGCATGTAAACGTGCATAAAATACTGTCAGGCAATGCTAACTGTTGTTTTATTTTTTATTGATCTATACAAAGTGCTAGTTTATGCGCCAGAGCATACAGGTCCATTAAAAACAATGAGCTGCATTTAGATCAGTAAGCCCTGGTTCACACCGACAGTGGGAATGAATGCGTGCGAACTCGCACGCATTCATTCCCGCATGTAAGTCCCAACTTAGAGTGGAGATTTCAGAAACATCTGTGTGGGTTATTACTGCACAGATGTCAGTGAAAATCGCACCTTGATGTCGCCAAAAGCAGTACGGAAACTACTTTTGGAAATCGGTGCAGCGCCAATTGCCGGAAATTGCCACCGATTTGGCATGCGACTTGACATATTTAATCGCATGCCAAAACGCTACAATGTTAAACAGGGCAAAAACAAAAAAAATCGGAATGCCTAAAGACATGGCGTTTTTTAAGCCTCTGAGTGCAAAAGCCATGAAAAGCAGTCCACTGAATTTGATATTTACAAATCCAATGTAAAGCACTATTGGAATGAGACCCACAATTCACACATGTTGGTAGTCACAAACGTAGAACAGGAGCCCTCGTACTCACTTTTTTGTTTCCATGATGGTTTCTTGCTGTAGGACCAGGTCAGAGTCTCCTCTTCGATTGTCAACGAAACCTCGGCTCCTTGTAGTCGCAGTAAGCAGATGATATTTTCACTCTCCATTATAATTTAGAATAGAACAGAATAATTTTTTGCTGCAGGTAGAGACAGGACATGAATTTGCGGTCTATAAATATTTGACTTGATTTTTAGTTACTGCCTGCATTCCTATAAGCCATGGATCTGATAGCTTTACCGGTGTTTCAGAGCCCAGCTCTGTGTGTTCCCTGTCCTTGCCGGCTTTGAATAAAGTGTCACTGATTTCTAAAGTCTTACCAGTGCTGCCCAACAGGTTCTGCCTCCTGTGCCTCCTCCTCCTCCTCCTCCTTCTTCTCCTCCTCCTTGTAAAGTAGAGGACAAACATTATGTGCATGACATGCACTGGGGACACACAGTTCTTTTTTGTTTACCCGAAACAAGGGCAGTGTGTTAGGAGATAATTGAATGTGTACAGGGATGTCATAGCAGAAAGAGAGAGCATGGTGTTGTCCCTGGTTATTATTGGGAAAAGCAGTTTATACTGACAAGAGCTGTACATGTCCACAACCATCATGGACACGTTGGACGCTCTACCAGATTGTGAAACTATAGAAAGAGAAATGATAACACTAGCAAATAATTAAATAATAATAAAAATAGATATATAAATGCACCAAGTAAAATAAGTATTGAAAATATCAACAAGTACCGGTTCACACAGAGGCGACTTGTCAGGCAACTTGGCCGCTTGACAAGTCGCGCTCCATTCTGTACTATAGAACCATTTTCGATAAGGGAATCAGGCACAAAAACAGGTAATCAAATCTTTTGGACGAAGAAAAAAAATGGGCTAACTTTACTGTTTATATTCATTAAAGTGTATTTTTTCCCCAAAAATGTTGTTTGAAAGACCGCTGCGCAAATACCGTGTGACATAAAATATTGCAACAACCACTATTTTATTCCTTAGGGTCTCTGATAAAAAAAAAATAATATATAATGTTTGGGGGTTCTAAGTGATTTTCTAGCAGAAATTACAGGATTTTTAATTGTAAGCAACAAGTGTCAGAAAAGATATTGGGCCAGATTTAAAAAGAACTTACGTCGGCGTATCTGTTAATACGCCGCGTAAGTTCTAGGATGCGCGGGCGTATCTTTTTTCTGTATTCAGAAAGCAAGATACGTCGGAATTTTGCTAAGATACGAGCGGCGTAAGTCTCTTACGCTGTCGTATCTTAATTGCATATTTACGCTGGCCTCTAGGTGGCGTTTCCGTAGATTTACGTGTTGAATATGCAAATTAGGTAAATACGCCGATTCATGAACGTAGTTGCGCCCGGCGTATCTATTTGCGTCGTTTACGTAAGGCGCCTGACCAGCGTAAAGTTACCCCTGCTATATGAGGCGCAGGCAATGTTAAGTATAGACGTCGGGACATCGACAAATTTTCCGTCATTTACGTTGTTTGCGTAAGTCGTTCGCGAATAGGGCTGTGCGTAAGTTACGTTCACGTCGAAAGCATTAACTAAGTTACGGCGGCGTAGTGTATCTGAGATACGCTATGCCCGCCTAAAGATAGGCGATTGTTTCTGAATCTGGCCCTTAGTCTTTAACCACTTGCCTACTGTGCACCTACACCCCCTTCCTGCCCAGACAAAATTTAAGCTTCTGGCACTGCGTCGCTTTAACTGACAATTGCATGGTCGTGCGACGTGGCTCCCAAACAAAATTGGCGTCTTTTTTTTCCCACAAATAAAGCTTTCTTTTGGTGGTATTTGATCACCTCTGCGGTTTTTATTTTTTGCGCTATAAACAAAAATAGAGCGTCAATTTTTAAAAAAATGCTATATTTTTTACTTTTTGCTATAATAAATAACCCAAAAAATATATAAAAAAAATATTTTTTTCCCTTAGTTTAGACCGATACGTATTCTTCTACATATTTTTGGTAAAAAAATTGCAATAAGCGTTTATCGATTGGTTTGCGCAAAATTTATAGTGTTTACAAAATAGGGGATAGTTTATGGCATTTATTTTTTTATTTTATTTTTTACTATTAATGGCGGCGATCTGCGATTTTTTTATTGGGACTGCGACTATATGGCGGACACTTCGGACACTTTTCTGACATTTTTGGGACCATTTACATTTATACAGTGAACAATGCTATAAATATGCATTGATTACTGTATAAATGTGACTGGCAGTGAAGGGGTTAACCACTAGGGGGCGGGGAAGGGGTTAAATGTGTGTCCTATGAGTGTTCTAACTGTGGGGGGAGGGGGGTGACTGGGGGAGGTGACCGATTGTGTCCCTATGTAAAAGGGACACAATCGATCTCCTCTCTCCCTGACAGGACGTGGAGCTCTGTGTTTACTGAGCAATCGCGTGTGCCCGGCGGCGATTGTTGCCGCCGGGCACTCGCACGAGATCCCCGCAGAGCGGCGGCGTGTGCGCGCCCGCGGCTTTAAAGGGACATCACGTCATATGACGTGATGTCAGGATAATGGAGTCCTCCGCCCGCCGTCATTAGACGGTGGGCAGAGGACAAGTGGTTAAATGGTTAAACTGAGACCTTCTACACAGGAGGTGAGTTCATTGATAAGTAGCAACATTGTATTCTTCTTTTCTCACACTTGGCAGGCTGCCCAGAGACAAGTGCTCCACAGAAAACTTCAGGCAACTTGCAAATTACTTCTGTATCATAGAAGTCAATGCAAGTTGTGCTGAAATAAATCGGCTTTTTTTAAAAAAAACAATCAGCCGATGCCGATTAATTAAAAAGTGGCAAAGATCAGCCGATATATCGGTCGACCCCTAATAATATCCCTCATCGTCTTGATACCGAACCTAGCCCAAACCTGGGGATCTGGTATAGACTTAAAATTAGGCAAATTAGGATTCCCCCGGAGAGGCTAGATCGGGCACTAGCGCTCCGGGAGAATCTACATCAAGCTGCAACCCATACCTTAATCGTCACCTTTGTTGCCCCTATTCCTCTATACACCAGGTTTTGAAATTCCTACAAGGAACCCAATCGAGCCACTTCCACACAGACTGTGGCGTTAGAGCGGCTGGCTACCACCACCAGTATGTTGTAACTAGCACTCCTGCCCAAAAATTAATTCTGAAATTCAGGAGGGCGAGACCCCCCAAGTGAGTTGGTAGGTGTAGTGTGGATTTCACCGATAGGGGGATGGACCCATTCAAGAGAAAAGAGATAATACAACTATCCACCTCCCGAAAAAAGGTCGCCGGAATCCAGACCGGGCTGTTCCGAATATATAATTGAATTTAGGTAATAGAATCATCTTTATCATGTTAATGCGACCAATCAAATTTAACAGAATGCCGGGCCAGGACCAGCATCGTTCCTTCAACAGGTGAAGCAGGGGGAGTATGTTGAGGGAATAGTACTTTGCTGCCTTGAGGATGTGCAACTTTTAATTGAGTGTTAGTACATTTGTTGAAAATGTTTTCAATAAATTTGTCATTTATGATAATGGGTGTGTAGTCCTTTGATACCTAAAAAGTCAATTTACAAAAAGTTAGTAGTTTTTCATATATTTGGGATGCAGTGCAGTGGTAGATAGCCCACCAAAATTTAAGGATTTATTCAACATTTTGAAGCAACTAACTTCCTAAAGACCACTAGCTAGATAGATTATGATATACAATTAACACTAACCTTCCCTTAAATTACACAGCTATATTTCTCAGAGATCTTATTTAGGTTTTCGGACATTAGCAGTAAACCTTTTAAAATTTAAGGTGTACGTATAGCCAAAATTGTATTTTTATTTTTGGAAAGATTAGGAAAGGGTTAAAACATCTTCCAGGTATTCATTTTCTGTCTATTCCATTGGGAAAATGTCCCTTCACTTCCTGTCCCAACAACACAACCGAAAGAGGAGAGCTCCAAAAAGTGAGGGGCATTCCAAATCAGGTGTTTCTATTGAAAGATTTTTTATTATATTACTTTATTTTTTTATTATTATTCTTTATTTAGATATTTGTAGTATACATCAGAAAACATATGTTTCAAAAGCCTAGAAAAAATTATATAAAAATCAATATGAATAATAGGGATAGGAAAAAAAACGAAAATCCATGTACCACAATAAATAATGAACAGTCATTCTTGAAGAATTTTCCAATGCAAATACAAATAGTGAATTCAGTAGACAGTCCATATAACACGTGTAAATATATATGAACTCTTGACAAAAATGCCACCAGCAAATGTGCACCTCCACCACATAAATTGCAGGCTTACCAGAAGGAAATCTTTCATGAGGCTGCAAATATTGACCAAGCCAGGATCTTTATCCAGAGGTAGTGAAATGGCAGCTCACAGGGTTTGGATGAGATGAAGCATAAATCATATATTAGGTAGACGAAGGAGGCTCGATCATCGGACAATCAAGATTAACACCAATCATATACCCAAAATGAGAGAGAACTCACCACAGTGTGAATCATACTAGGTTAGGTTTAAACATTTACACTTACAAGCGAGTAGATTTTTAAAACATCAATAAAATAGGCTGTCCGGCTTGCAGACACCCATACACTGCGATGATGTCAGCACGTCAACCTTCTGATGCACGTTTAGGCCGCGTACACACGATCAGTCCAAACCGATGAAAACGGACTGAAGTTCAGTTTCATCGGTCCAAACCAACTGTGTGTACTGCCCATCAGTCTTTTGTCCTTCAGTCCAAAGTTTTAAAACTTGCTTTAAAATCAGACTGATGGACGCCTAACCATCGGTCAAAACCGATGGTTAGTATGCAAAAGCATCGGTTCAAAAACCTGCGCATGCTCAGAATCAAGTCGACGCATGCTTGGAAGCATTGAACTTTGGGTTTTTTCCAGCACGTCCTTGTGTTTTACGTCACCACGTTATGACACGATCGGTTTTTGAACTGATGTTGTGTACACACATCAGACCATCAGTCTGTGAACCGATTGAAAATGAACTTCAGTCCGTTTTTATTGGTTTGGACTGATCGTGTGTATGCGGTCTAAGTCACAGAATGACGTTGTCTTGGGGAACAGAATATGGCAAGAGTGTTGGAGGTTGGTGTCCTTTTCCATATAAGTGAGAGTTGCCATTTCCAAATGCTGAGCTTGAGGCTTGTTGTCTGTGTGCTTTTGAAGACTATGGGCCAGATTCAGGTAGATCGGAGCATCTTTGCTCTGGAGTAACGCTTCTCATTTACGTTACTCTGAAGACCCTTTCAGCGCAAGTACTGTTATTCACATAGCAGTTGCGCGTAAACTTGCGCCAGAGTAACGATAATGCGCTGGCGTAACCCGACGCAAGTGGAAGTGGGTGTGATCATATGTAAATGATGGGCGGAGCCCAGCGCAGAGGCTTACGTTCAGCGCATCATCCACGGAGCATGCGCAGTGAGTGCGGCTCCACTCGCCCCCTTGTGCGCATGCTCACAACTTCCGTCGGCACCACTTCCCGGGAAACGTCAGCGCAATGCCTTCCGTTGGGCGCTTAAAAGTGCAGGCGGAAACGCCATTCCGGCGCAAAAGTAGTTCCGTTTCCCCCCACCCCAGGGAAGATACTTTTGCTCGGTGATGGCTGCTCCCGCTACCCCCAGAGAGAGGAGGAACCTCAATTTCAACCCCCAGGAGGTGTCGGTCATCATTTCTGCAATGGAGACTGAGAATGCTTTGCTCCATGGCCAAAAAAGCCGGAAGACCAGCCGGGAGAGGAAGCAGGCATCCTGGAGTCCATTGCTGCCAGGGTGAATGTCTTGGGGTACTCCACCCGGAGTGCTTCTGACATTCAGAAGAAAATTAATGACCTGCGGCGCAAGGTGAGGGGCAAGGTGGCCACCATCAGGAGGCATGAGAGGGGCACAGGTGGTGGTCCCCCATGTCCTGTCACCCTGACCGCAGAGGAGGAGGTGGTCGCACGCTGCCTGGAGAGGGAGCAGGTGGAGGGGGTCCCAGGCTATGACTCCATGGAGGAAGGCTCCAGGACAGGTAAGTGTTTTTTATCCACTATTTGGTGTGTTGCATGTGGGGGGGGAGGGTACATGTGCCAAGTGTGTGGGACCACCAACATGTGTCTGCTTTGTGTCATCCACAGATGACGGAGCTGGGACATCATCTGTCGGCGGCCAGTCCACCCCATCCCCCCAACGGCATCGTGTGCCCAAGCCACTGGGTGGTGAAGAGGTTGTGGAGGAGAGTGGCCACACCACACCTGCCGAGGTGGTTGTGGAGGAGCCTGCTGTGGCAGAGCAGGACTTTTCATTAGTTTTGGAGGTCTCCTCCCCTTCTCCTGGCCCGTCTGTTATCCCCTCCCCCATTCTTGGAAGCCCCTCAAGGGCGACTCCCTCCCCCCGGGGACAGACCAGGGGGGTGTCGGATGATGTCCAGGACCAGTTGGCGAGGGATCACGCCAGGCAGACGGAACAAATGGGGGCCATAGTAGGCCATTTGGAGAAAGTGGCTGACAGCCTGGGCTCCGTTGCCAACATCAGCAACGCAGTGCAGGATGTCAGCTGCAACTGCGCTGCAGTGGTCACCAGTTTGGGGGAGGTGCAGGGGGATATAAGGCACCTCACTGCAGCCGTCCAGGCTAACAGTGCTGCCATCCGGGACCAGGGGAGGCTGAGTCGGCGGGCCCAGCATTACCAGATCACCCGTCAGCTCCGGATGCAGGCCCAGACAAACTCTTACCTCGGCCGGATAGCCAGGGCCTTGGAGGGCATGCAGGCCACACCTGCCAGGAGTGGCCCACCTGGGGATCAGCCACCTCCAGATGCCCCCCCACCCCCACCCACTCCCTCCAGGCATCTGAGGAGCCAGAGAGGTGCGGCAAGAAGAAGCCCCCGGCATCCCCGATGAGGCTTTTTATTTTTTGGGTTTATCTGATTTTTTTGGACATACTCAGGTCATGAGTTTTTGTTTATTTTGTATTATTATTTTTATACTCAGGTCATGAGTTTTTGTTTATTTTGTATTATTATTTTTATACTCAGGTCATGAGTTTTTGTTTATTTTGTATTATTATTTTTATACTCAGGTCATGAGTTTTTGTTTTTTTATTTTCTCAGGTTATGAGATTTTGTATTTCTTTTTTTACTGCACACGGTCAGGAGTGCAGGGGACAGTGTGAATGGTGTGTGAATGTGAGAGGGTGGCACTCCTGACAGTAAGGGGTGTCACCCTCGGCCGTGGTGGTGAAGTTAACCCTACGGCTGAATGAATGACGTGTGAAAGGTGTATGAATGGACAGTGACATCATTGGGGCCTTGGCGTTACTGCTCCCAACTCCTACATGCTGGACTTGGGCTAATCCAATGCGATGTGCATGTGGTGTGTGTGATCTAGGGACATCAGTGGTGTACACGCGTGCACTGTCTGTGTTATTAATGTTTTGGTTTAGTGTCCAAAGATGCCTACGGCGAGGACCCTCCTGACTGCTCTTCCATCAGCAGACTGGGTGTCCTCTGGCAGGTGGGGACTGTGTGGGTCGGGGGTCAGGTCATCACGTATGTCAATCTGCAGGCCTTTTCTCATAGCAAAGTTGTGCAGAATGCAACATGCACCGATGATCTGACACACAAAGGTAGGGGAATACAATAGGGTCCCCCCGGACTTATCCAGGCAGCAGAAACGGGACTTCAGGAGCCCAAATGTTTGCTCCACCACTGCACGGGTTTTGATGTGTGCTTCATTGTATTTTCTCTCTCCTCTGGTTTGGGGGTTCCGGAAAGGAGTCATTAGATGGGGTCCCAGTGCATATGCAGAGTCACCTGTAAGGGAAAGGACAGGAGAATGTTAGTCATGCATGTGCGACTTCTGTTGTGCATCACGGGAGGGGATAGTCATGCCTGACTCCCATGTCACTCACCAACTAGCCAGCTGTCCCCATACATGTTCTGGTTAAATTCTGCTGGGATGGGACTCTGATTGTATATGAAGCTGTCATGGCTGGACCCGGGGTGTTTGGCACGGACGTGCCATATGAGGCGTTGGGCATCAGCTATCACCTGTACGTTGATGGAATGCCAATGCTTCCGATTGCGGTATATGTGCTCTGTGGCACTGGGGGGCTGTAGGGCCACATGTGTGCAATCAATGGCCCCCACAGTGCGTGGGAATCTGGCAATGTTGTAGAAATCTGTCATTGCCTTCTGCCGTAGCTCCTCAGTGGTGGGTCTGATGAAGTGGTGGGACATGCGTCTGAGGATTGCAGGGACAACCTGGTGCACACATCTGCTTATGGAGGACTGTGACATCCCAGCCACCACTCCACTTGTACGCTGGAATGATCCACTTGCTAGGAAATGAAGTGTTGCCAGGACCTTCACCAGTGGCTGCACTGCTTGTGAGCGGTGTGTCTTGCTGGTGATGTCATCCTGCAGGGTTGTGGTTAGTTCAAGTATTGCATCAGGGCTGAATCTGAAGAGGCGATACACCGCCTCATCCCCCATGCCAAAGAGGCTCATACGTGTGCGGTATATCCTCTCACGTGCCCGCCTCCTTCGTTCCGGGGGACCCATCAGTAGTTCTAGGACCACAATTGCCCCTGGCATGTTGGCACACAGAGGTGTTGTCCTTGCAAGTGTGGTTGTTCAGCTAGCTCCTATCGTCGGTAACGCTGCTGTAGCTGCTCTCCTGCTGACCTGTGACCGTCTAGAGTAAAGATAAAGCAGCCTTTTGTAGTAATAACTTTGCGCCGGACGGACGAGATACGCGCGGCGCATGTAGCCGGCGTATGGTGCTAATCCGTTCGTGAATTGTGAAAAATCCCTCATTTGCATATTTGCAGGGGAAATCAATAGGCGCGACTGATGCGCCAAGCGAAATTAAGCGCTGACGATACTCTGGCGTCGGAACGTTCCACCGGTCGCAAATGGCCCGTTATTGGGCGCATCTAGTTTGGTGGGTACGGGCACATAGAAACGACGGCGCATCATTACAGTTACGCGGCGCATATCGAAATACTCCAGCGCAAGTCTTGCTGAATCTGGCCCTATATATTTGTGAAATAGACACTTTACACTGGGGACTATATCATTTATTTACCATTTTAATGTGCTGGTGTATTAACTATTAAACTACTGTATTATGAAGAATACTAAAAGCAGTAGGGTGTTGTACCATGTTAGCCATCAACAAAGGTAGAAGTTTGGTTTAGGTTAATATCATTTATTAGCTAAGGCCTAGGTCACATGGGGCAATGACATGCATGCCCCATGCAGGAGTGTATTTTAGCAGCACAAGAATGCACAGGTGTTGCGTGCATCCCCGTGGCGGCAGTCTCATTGTTGTCTATTGGGACACCGCAAATGCACAGACACAACTGCTGTGCAAGCAAAGGGCCACATTTTCAAGACCACTGATTTAGACCAATATCCTTTGACCATTGTAAGCCCTATGCTGGCCACACATGCATCTTTTTTTGTTAATTTAGTTTGAATTACAAATTTTACTTGAATTAGCAGATAGTTTAGATGGCACCCCATTATGTTTAGCCATTTTGTTTCATTTGATCCAATTAACATTTCCCTCAAAATTACAAATTAAGCTCAACAACCAGTGCCAGGACACGGTAATTTACTGCCCAGGGCAGAGATGACAAACTTTACTCTTTTCCTTGTTCTGATCACTAGTGTCACCATGAATGAAAGTGGGGATAAATCAGGGTTGATTTAAATCATTTTTTTTACTTTTATATTTTTTAAATGTATTTTAATAAAATGCTTTTGGAATAAAAATCTAAAGATAGTTTTCTATTTAGGATACCTTAATGATTTGTTTATTCAGCATGAAAAAGGAAAATGTATTATCAATACTTACCGTAATTTTCCTTTCCTGATGGGCTCCATGGCAGCCTACGTGTGGGTTAATCCCGCCTCCTCTCCAATGCTATAGGACCCCATACCCATAAAGCTTTGCTCACCCTTAGTACTGGTGTTCCGTAACTAGCCGACTCCATGCTTACTGGGTGGGTACTCCGTCTGCCATGGAGTCCATCAGGAAAGGAAAATTACGGTAAGTATTGATAATAAATTTTCCTTTTTCCTGACAGACTCCATGGCAGCCTACGTGTGGGAAATAACTTGCCAAAACACACGGGTGGGTATGCTGAACAAAAAAGTAGTTTAATTTGCCCTGTCGGCCGACAGGATTGAAAGGCCAAAGTTCACAGAGGAAAGAGATGCGGGCTCAACACAATAGTGGGACATAAAGGTATTTATAGAAGACCAGGAGGCCGCTTTGCAAATGACGTCTGGTGCCACATGATGGGCTGCCGCCCAGGAAGCCGCCATCCCTCTCGTAGAATGCGCAGTCGCCGCCTGCGGAGGAGCCAAGCCCTTAGCAATGTACGCCTGCTGAATTGTGTGAATGATCCACGCCGCAATCGTTCTTGACGAGGCCTTCCTTCCTCTGTTAATGCCCAAGTGCAGAACAAACAAATGATCAGTCTGTCTGAAAGTAGAAGTCACTTGGAGGTACTCAGTAAGGATTTTCCCTAGGTCCAACGGGTGAATCTCCTCAGACCTCGAGGTCTTGAAGGTAGGAAGGACAATTTCTTGGTTAGCATGGAACACTGACATCACCTTGGGATTAGTGCCCAGCATGGGTACCAAAACCACTCTATTTGAAAAGAACGTTAGGGACGGCTCTTTATAACCAAGGGACCCGATCTCCGAGACTCTTTTAGGCGAGGTGATGGCAACTAAAAAGGCGACTTTAGCCGAGAAGTCCTTTAGGGAAGATGGAGAAGGAACTGAAGTATTAGATCCACTCAGAAAGTCAAGTACTACGGGAAGATCCCACTTGGGGAATCTTGGCTTCCTTTGAGGTCTAAGGCCTCGTACACACGAGGGGATATGTCCGGTGAAAACGGTCCGATGGACCGTTTCAGCAGACATCTCCGCTCGTGTGTATGGGCTAGCGGACAGATTTCTCCACCCGACAGATTTCAAAGCATGCTTTGAAATCCATCCGGTGGAATCTGTCCGCCCGACATGTCTGCTGGTTAGTACACTTACCAGCAGACATGTCGTCCCCCACCGCCGCCGCGCCGCCGCCGAATGGATTCGGCGCATGCGCGGAAGTGTTTAACTTCCTGGTGCGGTGACGTGGCGGTGACGTGGCGGCGTCAACGTCACCGCCGCGTCACCGCGCCGTCCGGCGGCGGGGAATTTGATCCGATGGTGTGTACACGCCATCGGATCAAACTCCCGATCGGACATATCCGATGGAAATGGTCCGCGGACCGTTTTCATCGGATATGTCCGATCGTGTGTACGAGGCCTTAGCCTTGAAGCTCCTCGGAAGAACTGCTTCACTAGCGGGTGAGTCGCCCATGAGATTCCAGAGAAGGCCGATAGGGCTGATGTTTGAACTCTTAAAGAACCAACAGATAGGGGAAGGTCTAACCCCATTTGGAGGAACTTTAAAATGTCCTGTACTTCCGTATTCATGAATGACGTGCCTGAGGACGAAGAGAATTCAACAAATTTTGCCCAAATTCTTCCATAGACTTTATTCGTACTTGTTCTTCTCAAACTCATCAGTGTCGCAATCACCTTAGGGGCACAACCTAAAGCTTCTAACCTCTTCCTCTCAAGAACCAGACTGTTAGATTCAACATCGCCGGAGCCGGGTGTATGACTGACCCCTGGGAGAGAAGGTCCGATCTGACTGGTAGAAGTACTGGGTCCTGGTAACTCAACTGGACCAGAAGAGGGAACCACGGCCTGTTTGGCCAGTAAGGTGCCACCAATGTTACTTCTACTGCCTCCGATTGGAGCCTTCGTAGGAACTTGAGGATTACTGGAAACGGTGGAAAGGCGTATGCCCTCTTGAATCTCCACTTGTCTGTTAAGGCATCCGTCCCAATTGCCTGACTGCAATGGCCCCTCGTGTAAAACTTCCTTAACTTGTGGTTGTGAAGAGAGGCAAAGAGATCCGCTTGGGGATTGGTCCCCAGGGACAAGATCCACTGAAAAGATTTAATGACAGTGCACATTTTTAGCATTGATCACTGTATTAGTGTCACTGGTTTTCACAAAGTGTTAAAAGTGTCAGTTAGTGTCTGATTGTCTGCCACAAAATCGCAGTCCTGCTAGTTACCATAAAAAAAAAATTGATAAAAATTCCAGTATGGATACCATAGTTTGTAGCCACTATAACTTTTGTGCAAACAAATCAATATGCGCATATTGGGATTTTTTTTTACCAAAAATATGTAGCAGAATAGATATTGGTCTAAATTTTTGAAGAAATTCAACTTTTTTTTTTTATTGGATATATTTTATAGCAGAACGTATAAATGTTTTTTTTTTTTTTTTCAAAATTGACAGTCTCTTTTTATTTATAGCGTAAATTAAAAAAAAAACGCAGTGGTGGTCAAATACCACCAAAATAAAGCTTTATTTGTGTGGAAAAAAATTACATACATTTTGTTTGAGTACAGTGTTGCATGACTGCGCAATTGTCAGCTAAGGTAACGCAGTGCCGTATCGCAAGAAATGGCCTGGTCATAAAAGGTGGTAAATCTTCTGGCGGTCAAGTGGTTAATATGTGTAGAGCCCATGTACTTTGCAGTACTGGTGCTAGTCAAATTTAAGATGTAGATCAGAGTATAGTTAGACTCTGATCCTGATTGTTAGTGGCAAATTGTGGTCTCTGTCTCAGCTTGGCTGTGCTGTGAGCCTATTCTGCTATACTGGGGTGTTCTTCCAACCCCAGTACTGCAGGTGGCAGCAGTGGGGTCGAGGTTTGGGTGCTCTTCCCAGCAGCCAATCCGGAGGGTTTGTCCTCGCTGTGCATGCTGGGGAGGCACCCTCCTTTAGGATGGCCACATCACGGCACCCCGGCGCTATGGCCTACCTGGCCGGGGAGTGCGTGCTACGAGGTGTTCCTGGTTATAGGACCATGTTGGCCGGAGCATCTGAACCAGCGATAGGGGATCCAGTGAGCAGCTGGGTTCCCCCTTTTGAAGATCCCAAGCTGTGCGCTGTTCAGTGGGGAGTTGGTCTGAGGAGCACCATTGAGAGGCTGGCGGTCCAATAGGGCTTGAACGAAACTACTGGGGATCACAGGTAGCCGGACACTGCGGGACTGATCACCTGTCAGTCGGTACATGGGTTTGAAGTTGAAGGAGATCCAGACGTAACTCAACCAAGAAGGCATATCTCCAAGTATTCTACCCAGAGGGGACCTGTGGCAAAGGTACCATCTGAGGCTCATTGAAAGGGATCTGTGGCAGAGACGTTCTCCCAAGTTCAAGTTCACCAAGGAGGGCCTGTGGCAGAGACTTTGTCCTATAATTTTCCGAGTGATACTCCGGCTGCCAGGTCAGTGAGAGAGGCCTGTCCGGGTACACTAGACCCACTCCGGCGGGAGTGGCGTAGAGAAGTGTTACATTTGGGAGCAGGACTGTTTCCCATCATTACACCTGAATCTGCTATCCATCCTCCTTTCAACTTTACTTTCCTCACCGCAAGTTTAATGTTTTTACCCGGCTGGGTAATAAAGAGCACAGCAAAAGAGCACCTGTCGTGGACATTCCTTTACTTCTGTTCATTCACCCCTAGAGTAGCGTAACCAGACATCCCTGGTTTCAGGGGACAGTCCCCGGATTGAGGACACTGTCCTTGGTTTTGTCCCCGGATTGAATTTGAGAAGGCTGGGGCAATTTCAAAGACAGTCAGTGCAGAATAAAAAAATAAATCTGTCACGTACCTGGTTGTAGAGTACAACGTGCAGGGAGCGGCCTCTCGTAAGCCTCTGACCCAGGAGTCCCTGATAGAGCAGACAGGGGAACCAGAGTCAAGAGGGGCACAAGCGCCTAGTGGTAGCTGGTGGCGGACCGGAAGAGGACGGAGACAGGTCCTGGCAGGGAACCACAGAAAACAGGAACGGTGTGGTAGCGCTTGCTGTGTAAGAGCCCAAGGATTGGTGCACACTGGATCAGATGGCAGATCAGGAAACCGGAACAGATCCGAAGGGGTTAATTCAGTCCAGACTGGTTTAATACAGGCAGATAGGAGATAGCAGAACCAGGGGGTCAAGCAGAATCGGTGGTCAGGTCCAGCCGGGGTCAAGGGCAGGCTGCAGGCAGAGGTAGGTCACAGGAAGCCGGGTCAGATAAACAGAGGTCAGGCATGTTAGCAGGTGCAGGTTCTTTCCGGAAACGCTGTAGACTGGTCAGCAAGATGCACCAGGACCAGACAGCTTATATGGCATTCCTTGGCGCCAAAACAGTGTCAGCGTGCGTGCGCGTTACACGCACGGGTGCGAGCGCCACGCATATGGCCGCGCGCATCGCGCGCACTGACGCGTGCATGCGCGCGCAAACGGGCGCCAGCGCGCATGCGTCGGGATTGGCTGGATCTTCCACCATGACAAAATCTGAATAACACCCCCCTCACTCTGCCGCTCCTATTAGCTTAGCAGGGTGTATTTTTTCGAATTATCTGTGCCCCTTTCTGATGATCATATGCTGGTCGGAGAGAATATTTCTTCAGTTTCGGGTACATGCCCATTCAGCTCCGCTCGCATGTTGTTCTGTCTTGGCTCAAGTCTCGGCCAGCCGACTGCCTGCTTATCTCATAGCCTTCCCTGGCGGAGTGATTTCCTCTGCTCCCCACCCAGTAGTAGTCGGGGCCCGGAGAGTAAGACTTGACAGGCTGTGAAGCAGGTGGCGATGGGCAGAGAGTCGCTAATTGGCACCATTACTGTTAAAAATATATATATATATGTCCCCGGATTTTATTTAAAAAATCTGGTCACCTTACCCTAGAGAATTCGGAGGAGCCATGAGATAACACTCTGCCCAAAAATCCAGCAGCTCCAATGGGTGCAATGCTACATATATAATAGATCATCAAGGGTGTCAAGATCCAAAAAAAGTGAAGGATAAAGGAAACACTTTGGTTAAAAAGTTTATTGAACACCTACGAGGTACAATACGTTTAAAGCCTGTGTGTTTCCCATGTACACTGTGTATTGAATTTCCATGTGCTAACTTCTGGTTCTATTCACATACTGTTAAAGTAAATTAGCTGACATCATTGGAGGCGGTGTCAGGTTTTGCTCCTATTGTCCCCGAGCAGCTGAGAAGTGTGAACAGGACATTCATTGTTCAGCTTTGTTGCAAATCTCCATACTGCCAGGTCAATAGTGACGTCAATGTGACACCAGTAAAGAAACTAAACAGAGAGAAATGTAAAAGGTATTTTCTTACCAGCCATGTCTTTGTCCTGTATGGACTGTCACTCCCTGTCAATAACTGCTTTTTTCTTTTTTTTTGTTTATAAACGGCATACTATGATTAATTTAGCTTTTATTTAACTCAATCAATAAAATCTGATAAGATTGAACATGTTAATGGAATTAGATTTTTTTTGCACATGGTATTGCTGTATGACCAGCATTAACTCTTGCCAGAAATAAACAGTTTTTTTGTATATTTTTTTTACTGATCTACACGCAGCACTACTTTTAATATTAAATATTGCTTGGACCCAGGGCAAACATTTTTCTTGGGCCCTCCTGGATCCTCTTATCAACTATTTGAGGGCTGTGTGAGCTCAAGGGGCAGCTGTTTTGGGCCACACAACAATGACTGGGCCCAGTGCAGCTCTCCCTTGTGTCATGTGTTAAAGACGGCCCTGTGTGTATACAGAGCCATTGTAATCAATGGATTTCATTTAGATCAGTAGAGAAAAAGACACAGAATGCTTAAAAATTTGTCATTTTTGGAATCCATGTGCAAAAGCCTTTAAGGCTGGATTCACATCTATGCATTTTTAGTGCTTTTTGCATTTTTCAAAATTTGCACTATGGTCCATTTAACACGGTATCCTATGAAACACATTCTGTAGTTAAAAACGCATAGGTGTGAATCCAGCCTAAACGTTGCAGTTTGCATATTGCAGGTGAATTTTGCGTATTTCAATACATGCTTTTTCTCCATTGAAGTCTATGGAACCAAATACCAAATAAAAAAAGTCCCGGCCCTTTCCATAAAATGCACAGATATGAACTACATCCATAGGAAACCATGTTAAATGGACTGAAGTGTGTTTCTGAAAAACTGAAAACGTGCTAAAAAATGCAAAGGTGTGAACCATGCCTTAATCTTTTCATATGTGCAGCTTTTGGTAAAAGAATACTTGGTGATCCTGCTAAAAATGTCATTGCTCAGATTTGCACTACAGTCCATTTAACATGGTTTCCTATGGAATACGTTCTTTAGTGCAAAATGCACTAAAACTGCATCGGTGTGAATCCAGCCTTATTGGGTGACAACCAGGGATTTTTTTTTCAGTGGAAACGTGGGTGAACATAAGTGTAGCAAGGTGCCAGGCCTGCTTCAGTCTAATGAGAACCATCCAGAGATAGTTGACATCCTTCTCTATATAGTGGGTTGTGAGGCATATTGGGTGCAAGGTAATTAAAGTCATTGGGCACCAGACACTTCTTGAATGCAAAAGAGATTTTTATTTCTCTTAATAGAACTTTGGGAGAGGGTTAGGGCCAGGACACCCTTAGGTAGTTGTAAGATTATTTGGCAGACTCCATGACTTCAATAAGAGGACATCTAGTTAGGGCTTACATCTACTCAAAGCATTTTCTTGTAGGATTTTCTGTTAGAAGACTGCGTGCCTATCTTTATACAGAAAGCCTCTTTCTATTTTTTTAGCTAGGTCCACGGGGTCTCCATACCTTGGGTTCAGTCCGGAATGTTTTTGGGGAACAGACCACTAGGGAGGGAGTCAGGGCACTGACCCCCTCGCTACTGGAGGACCATGCCTATCTGGCTGCTTTTACATTTCCACCAGTTCATGGTTACCCTTAGCAACTACACTCTTCCCGCTAACTCCTGTCTTGAGTTAACCCTTCATGGTTGGCCCTCTGCCCCCCCCCCCCTCTTTACCCCCTATGTACTTACATGCCTTATTCTTCTAAATACGCCTTGTACCTATGCACCCTTTTTGTAATAACTTCAGACAAGGCATGAAGCAGTTGATCAGTCTTAAGGGGGTTGTAAAGTCAGAAGTCTTTTATCTTAATGCATTTTATTTGTCCGAGAATTTCCCTCCTAATTGGCCGAGACACAGTAGCAGGAGCCAATGACTCAAAATCAGTCAGCCAATTAGGAGAGAGAGGGGGGGCAGTCCGGGTTTCATGTCTAAATGGACACATGGAGCTGTGACTCAATATGGGTGTGCCTTTGCAAGTTGCTTGCTGTGGGGACACTTGACAGAAGGGAGGGGCCAGAAGCACAGAAGAGGGACCCGGAGGAGAAGAGGAGTATCTGGGCTGCTCTGTGCAAATCCACTGCACAGAGCAGGTAAGTATAACATGTTTGTTATTTTTATAAAAGACAAAAATTAGACTTTACAATCACTTTAACTGTAAATCTTGGCAGTACAATCCAATATTACAAAAACAGTTCTTTCTTTTTTTTGTTTACAAACATTTATTAATAAAGATAAATGGTGGTACAAATCCATATAATGAAGGCATATTTATTTATTAAAATTCTTAAAAGTACAGAATAGTACAAACGCAGTCAGTTACCCGTAGGCCTCGATGCGCCAAGAACAACAATACAGCAACAACCAAAAAGACACACAGGCAGCGGAACAAATCAATTTTTAAAATGGTTAGCAGATCAAAAGAAAAAAACTATAAACTTATGTGATTCCATAGGCTTGACTAAAAAGCTCAGTTTTTAGAAGCTTCCTGAACTTAAAAAGATCATTCTCAAGCCTTAATTTTAGAGGCAGGGAGTTCCAAATCAGTGCTCCCTGAACCGCACTCGTCCTCCCTCCGCATTTTTTCTTTTTCGAAATTTAGGGATCATCAAAGTTTCTGATTTAGCCGACCTTAAAGTACGGTTAGGCACATATTTGGTGAATTTTTCCTGCAGGTACACTGGCCCCGTTGCCATGGGTAGCCCTGTGCACCATGCAACCAGTCTTAAACAGAACCCATTCCTTCACGGGTAGCCAATGCAGGGCTCTCAGCGATGGCGTGATGTGGTCACGACGACCAACACCCGTGAGTAGCCTTGCAGCGGCGTTCTGGATAAGCTGCAATTTGTGCATGATGTTATTAGGTAGACCCAGGTACAAAGCGTTACAATAATCTAATCGACTTCCAATAATGGCATTAACCATAGAGATCTTGTGCGATTCTTCAATGAAGCAAAAAGTCGACCTCAGGAGTTTCAGGTGGAAATGACAAGAACCCACCACCTGGTTTACCTGTGGTCGCAGCGTTAGTCTATCATCCAAGATGATACCCAAATCCCTGACCTGGGTGACTGGTACTGGGACCGATGAAAATGAGTCTGGCCAAGTAGGGAAAGTAGGGAAACCGCCCGCCCATGACTGATTGCATAAGACCATGCACTCAGTTTTGGAGCCATTAAGCATAAGATAATTGGCCCCCATCCAGGCTTGAATTTCTTCCAGGCAGGTGGCCAGAGTTATCTGTGCCCCCCCATCCTTAGGCAGAGGAATGTAGAGCTGGGTGTCGTCAGCATAGACATGAAAAGATAGGTTGTGGCGGCGGATGATATACAGCAGAGGCCTCATATAAATGTTAAACAGGATCGGCGATAAGGCTGATCCTTGAGGGACTCCACAGGACAGGGGACTATCAGAAGAGGAGTGCAGTCCCAGCCTTACTCTCTGAACCCTGTCCAGCAGAAATGAGGTCATCCATGCCAATGCTGTACCATCAATGCCTGCCACAGTCCCTAAACAATCAAGTAGTCTAGAATGATTGATGGTATCAAATGCTGCTGACAGATCCAGCATTACCAAGGCCGAAGCCTGATTTCTGTCCAGGGCCCAGAGGAGATCATCCTGGACTTTGGTCAAGGCGGTTTCAGTACCTCTTCCTGGTCGGAATCCAAATTGGAAATCATCCAAAATGGAATTGGACTTGAGATGGGGCTGAATTTGCCACACTGCGGCTCGTTCTATAATTTTTGCCAAAAATGGTAGAGTTGAAATAGGACGATTATTGCTCAACATGGAACATGCCAGGTTAACTTTCTTCAGCAGGGGGATAATCACAGCCCGCTTCAGAATACCCGGCACTGTTCCGGTGGAGAAAGAAGTATTTACAATGTCGGCAATAAAGGGGGCCAATGTCTCTGAAGCGTCCTTCACCAGTTGCGCAATGCAAGGATCAAATGATGAGAACGAGGCTCTAAGAGACTTGAGAATGTTCAAAATATCTAAAGTAGAGACATCCACAAAACTAGAGAAGCTTGTTCCTTCATAAATGGGACAAGATTCCTCGAAATCTACTACTTTAATATTATTCCTTATAATTTCTATCTTTTCATTAAAATAGTTTGATAAAATATTACAGAACTCTGGTGAAGCTTCTTCTTCCGGCTGTCTACATGCTGGATTAGCTACATTTTTAGCAACTCTAAAGAGTTCAGCTGCTGCGTTTTTAGCATTTAGCAATTTTTTCAGAAAAAAACGTCCTTTTGGCGATTTTTATCCCAAGTTTATAACTCCTCTGCGGTATATACCTCCTTGGAGGCGGGCGCTGGATTTTTTCTCCACGACTTCTCCGCTGCTCTGCATTTCCATTTTAAACTTCTGGTCACCTGGGTAAACCAGAGGGGATTATTGTTTGCTTGCCTAATGCAATGATTTCTCTTTAGGGTGGCTAAATAATCAAGCGCTTTTGTAATAGCCGTATTAAAAAAATCAATTTTCTCAGCTGCGACCTTAGTAGACTCAAAAGATGCCTTGTCAATATTCCACAAAAAGTGGTTACTAAAAGCCTTAATAGATATATTAGTAAGATTTCTCGAAAATTTTGGAATACTGTTCCTATTAGGAACATGAGGTGACTTTTTGAGAAATTTATGGCTGTGATCAAATAATATTAATTTGTGATCACTCCATATAATCTCTTTCGGGGGATGTACTTTCTCTATACATCCTGACTGGAAAAGCCAGTCCAGGGTGTGGCCCGCTTTATGGGTAGCCCCTATGACATCTTGGCTATAGCCAATGGAGTTTGCAAATGCAATCAACTGCTGGGCTTCCAAATTATTTGCATCGTCAGCCCAGCAATTGAAATCTCCCAAGACTATAGATTGGGCATATCGCAGGGATTGGGTCGTTAGGAGTTCGCACATCTCCTCCCCAAACCTAGCTTTGGCGTTAGGAGGATGATAAATCACTGCCATTCCTATGGTTACTTCAGGGCTCAAGTTGCACTGTAGGAAAAGTGTCTCCATAGACGCATAGGTATCCTGCGTGCAAGTTTTTATAATTTTCAACATAGCCTTGCTACGGTCACAAGATAGTAGCTTATACCCAGGCGGGACCAATTCATCCAGTCTGGGTGGGGAAGCAGGAGAGAACCAGGTTTCCGCGATTAGCAGGTAATCTAAATCATACTCTAATAAGGTGTCATAAATGGCTGTCGCGTTTTTTACCGCAGACCGCGCATTAAGAAATCCTCCTTTTATTGTAGAATTAATTTCTTTATGGGCTAGGGTTTTTTCATATATCAAAGTATCTACATTAGCAACTTTTGGTGCTGACAAGATTTTCTCAGCTATAAGATTAAAATTAAAATCAAGCAAATTATATTTATTTCATTTCATCAAGGTTCTAGCGGGAACATGTCCTTCCATATTAAAAGTTTTTAAATGGACAGAAGAGTACACAGTTCTACTCTGACTTTGAGGAATATCATGGATGGCTAATACCATAACGTCCCGCCTACCACCAGTTTCCATTATAATGAATGTAAAAAGTACTAAAACTCTTATTAGGAAGACTACACTGTTATAATTAGCCGTACTATGTCTATAAAACAACTGCTACCAAGAATCACCATCAAATTAAGTACAAGACTCACCTTGAGTAGTACATAGTAAAAATGTGTGCCCAAAAAGGGGGGGGCTTAGGGGGAAACCCACCCGACCCACCTGGCACGGACGGGCACAGACGGGCTTCCCTCTGGCGCGCCTCAGGCGCACCGCCGGCGCCCGCTGCGCTCCGCCTTTAAAGGCCTGCTAGACCCCGCCCACAGTGGGGGATTAGTCCCAGCTCCTCCCAGAAAGGGAAAGCTGATTGCTGATGACACTGCACCTGTGCAGCCTCTCCAGAGGCAACTTAACACAATGCTGAATTGGGGAAGGGGATGTTTGAAGAAAGTCACTCCAGGGGACACAGTCAGGTACAGTCAGAAACTGAAATTAAAATAAAGCATATACAAAAAGATGTATAAAACACATGAGAAGTCAGTCTGTAAACATACATCATTAATACAGCTTTTAAAGGCTACAATCATATATATTGATTAACAGGAAAATTGAAGACAGGGGTAATGATGTTTCAGGTAGAAATCAAACAAGTTCATCTAGCATATTGCTATTATGGGGAAATTAGATAGGGTTAAAGTATGGGGAGGAGTGCTCGAACCAAGGAGTTTATTTGTTGTTATTAGGGTTGTCCCGATACCACTTTTTTAGGACCGAGTACAAGTACCGATACTTTTTTTCATGTAATTGCCGATACCGAATACCGATACTTTTTTTAAATGTCATGTGACAGTTTTCAAACCCCAATACAGACTAAGGATATTTTCTTCAGAATTATGAAGAACGCTAACTCAAGACATTATAAAAGAATAAAAATGAGTAAAAATGAATAAAAATGTTTTATTTTCTTGTCACGCAGTAGTAAAAAACTCAAAGAATTTTCACAGAACATGTTGATAAATACAAAAAAAGTATTCTATTTAGGTATCGGGAGCATTTGTGCGAGTACAAGTACTCCCGCAAATACTTGGTATCGGTCCTGATACCAATACTAGTATCGGTATCTGGACAACCCTAGTTGTTATATATATGATTGGTATTCTGTAAGGTATGAAAGATTTTTTCCATCAAACTTATGCTGTTGATTCTCGATTTGAGTGGCACTAAGGTAGGGTGACATCCCCAGTTTCAGGGGACAGTCCCCTGATTGAGGACACTGTCCCCGGACCAAGTCTGTCCCTGGTTTTGTCCCCATATTGGATTTAATAGGGGGCAGGGGCAATTTCAAAGACAATCAGTGCAGAATTAAAATAAAAAAAAAATGAATTACACCCCCCCCCCCCCACTCCACAGTGCCTACTAGCATAGGGGGGTTGTATTTTTCCTATTATCTGTGCCCCTTTCTGATGATCATGTGCTGGTTGGAGCGGAGGGAATATTTCTTCAGTTTCGGGCGCGTGCCCATTCAGCTCCGCTCGCATTTTCTTCTGCCTTGGCTCAAATCCTGGCCAGCCTGCTGCCTATCTCCTTGCCTTCCCTGGCAGAGTGATCTTCCTCCACTCTCCACCCAGTAGTAGCCGGGGCCCGGAGAGTAAGACTTGAGAGGCTGTGAGGCGGGCAGCGACGGGCAGAGAGTCGCTGATTGTTGCCATTACTAGTAAAGAAAAAATATGTCCCCGGATTTCAAAAATCTGGTCACCTTACACTAATGCCGCGTACACACGGTCGTTTTTTGCGATGAAAAAAAACGTTGTTTTTTAAAACGTCATTTAAATTGATCGTGTGTGGGCAAAACGTCGTTTTTTGTCTTAAAAAAAACGACCAAAAAAAAATTCCAACATGCTTGAATTTTTTGTGTCGTTTTTCAAAACGTCGTTTTTTGTTTCACAAAAAGTCACCGTGTGTAGCAAAAACGTCGTTTAAAACGACGTTTTTCAACCCGCGCATGCCCAGAAGCTAGTTATGAAGCGAGCTTCAATGGAAAAGTGTGGTGAACGTAACCTCGTTTTTTGTGAAAAAAACGATGGTGTGTATGCAACATCGTCTTTGAAAGCGACGTTTCAAAAACTTCGTTTTTTACTTCACAAAAAATGTCGTTTTTTTTCATCGCAAAAAACGACCGTGTGTACGCGGCATAAGGGTAACAATTGTGATTTCCAGTGGAAAGCTATTAACTAGGGCTGTTACTGATTACAATTTTCGTGTTAAATTAATCGATTTTTTATTTAATCGATTAATCAACGAATTTTGATTAATTATAACGCACATACAGATCCAACTACTTTTAGCTGATCTCCTTGCATTGCAACTCTGTATTAGTCAGTGGTAAATGTGGTATACACTACATACAATCACCTGACACTAGTTAGTTTCCACAATCCATGACTTAATTTCACAGTTCACACAAATACTTTTTAAATTCAAACTGTAGCACTGACGTAAGTATTTTTTTCTTATTAAACTTTAAGAAAAACGTAGAAAGTTAGTTTAAAGGGGTAATTCCCCCAAAAACCTTTTTTTAACATTGATTGAGGCTCGTTATGTCAAGGGGAATCAGGTGTTTTTTTATTAGAAACGAAGCAGTACTTACCGTTTTACAGATGCATCGTCTCCGTCGCTTCCGGGTATGATCGTCTGGTCTGGGCGTGCCTGTTTGATTGACAGGCTTCCGACGGTCGCATGCATCACGAGTAGCCGAAAGAAGCCGAGCGGCGGTGCGGCTCTATTCTGCGCCTGCGCACCGTCGTTCGGCTACTTTCGGAAAATCGTGACGCGATGTATGCGACCGTCGGAAGCCTGTCAATCAAATAGGAACGCCTAGACCCGGAGACCATACCCGGAAGCGTCGGAGACGATGCATCTGTAAAACGGTAAGTACGGCTTAATTTCTAAAAAAAAAACACCCGATTCCCCTTGACATAACGAGCCTCAATCAATGTTAAAAAAAAGGTTTTTGGGGGAACTACCCCTTTAACTTTAATTATAAAACTTATAGACAGTCAGTGACTGTCAGTCACTTTATAGTAGGCAAGTAGGCATCACTTTAGCCAGTCAGGCAGACATACCCGAGTGTTTACATTTTCTGGAAGCAGACATGATCGCATTTTATTGAAAATATACCCTGAAGAACTGAACAGTCTTTCGCACGGATGTTGCCGATACACAAAGAATTGTCTGCACAAAACTGTTTAGAACAGGAAAACTATGGTTATTTTTTCCCCCTTCCTCTGATGGAACCTGATGCATCCTCCTGCTCCACAGATGCAATGGTACCTCAATCCAATGGGTGCAGTTTGCTCACATCCAGCAGGGTAAGTCTCACTGTCCAGGCTGTCCGGTGACGTCAAAAATTTTGATAGATCAAAAGAATTTTGATCGATCAAAAGAATTTTGATCGATCAAAAAAATGAAATTAAAGATTTATCGATGAATTATGCCCCGTAAACACGATCACTTTTTGTGATGAAAAAAAATGTCATTTTTTTTCATGAAAAAATAAATAAAAAATTCAAACTTAATTTTCAAAAATGATGTTGCGTACACACCATCATTTTTTGAAAATGATGAACAAAGTGATGGCACTCTATTTGCCTTGAGGCTGTTTTTAGCTGGTTACTTGTTAGTAAAAGATGATTCCTGCTTTTTTGTCTGTTACAGCGTGATGAATGTGCTTACTCCATTATGAATGGTAGTTTTACCTCCCATCTCCTAACTTGCTTCTGGGCATGTGCGGGTTTAAAACGTAATTTTGTACGTAGTTTTGCCCACACACGATAATTTTTTTGGTCATTTTTCAGAAGACATAAAATGACATTTTGGCCACACACGATCATTTTAAATGACATTTTAAAAAATTTCATTTTTTTTCATCACAAAAAGTGATCGTGTGTACGGGGCATTAATCTTTAATTTCCCCAGCCCTACTATTAACCAGTGTATAGCAACACATATTGTGTGAATCAATCTCATGTGACATGTGGATAGGCCCGTAATTGGAGAAAAAAGAAGGCAATTGTGTAGCGTCAATGTAATGCTGTTGTTAGAGATTTTGGAGGCAAATTTTTGTAGCTGTAGCCAAATACCTTTAACTTTGTCACAATACGAGCCTATGGAGTTGCAATCTCTAAAACAGGATGGGGAAGACATAAGGAAGATAGAGTGAAGTTTATTTGGTGTATAATACCATCTCGCAAAAAGCTTCAGGACAGTCTCTTTAATGGAGATGGACTTAGAGCAGTTGTTTAAATTATTTATGCAATTGTCCCAATTAACCGTGGAATATGTGAAGTTTTCTTCTTGTTCCCATTTAAGCATGTATGGAAGGTTATTTAAATCTGTGTTATTAATTAAGTTAGAGTAAAGTTCTGAAATAAAACCTCGTTTTCTGGGAGATTTAAGACATATATTCTCAAAGAGGGTGGGGGGTTGGGTGTTCAAAGTTTGGAAGTGTGTATCGAAGAACTGCTTGATACGAAGGAAGTTGTCATACTCTAAATCCAGCACCTGGTATTTCAATTTCAGTGAGGAGAAAGGGATAAAGAAAAACAGTTCTTTCTAACTAGTTAGATCCAATCTATCCATTGCATACCTTCCCCAAGGTGAGAGTCCATATATGTAGGAGTCCTGGCTCAGGCAGACTTTCCTAGCGCATGCTCCAGATGTTGCTGGTGGTTACATCTTAAGGCTTGGCCTCTGGACGTTCTACCATGCAGACTATGACAGAGAGCACTCGAGCAGGGACTTCCCCCTTTTTATTGACAACACGTGGTGGAGGGCAGAGCCCAGAAATTCCCTGGAGAATGCTAAGCCTAGCTTAAGCCCTTCCCTGCTGGGAATTGTTCAGAGAAAGAGAGTATACAGGGTACACACTCAGGGTCGGACTGGCCTACCGGGACACCGGGAAAATTCCCGGTAGGCTGGCTGCCTGACTGCACCTGAGGCCGCTGTGAGGGCAGCGGCACCCAAAAAATCTGGCTGCAGCCGGGCCGACATGCAACTGTGCATGCGCCAGCTTATTTCTGAAGCTAGCTGTGCTCGGGAAAGCTCGTACCCGCTCTGCAATTTCCGGAAAGGCGGGCGCATGCGCAGTGACACGATGGCACAGAGCGGCGCCATTTTTAAAAATA
Organism: Rana kukunoris; assembly: GCA_029574335.1. Taxonomy (NCBI): domain Eukaryota; kingdom Metazoa; phylum Chordata; class Amphibia; order Anura; family Ranidae; genus Rana; species Rana kukunoris. Next base: position 30,732 of record JAJQKJ010002290.1, on the reverse strand, counting down.
AAGCAGTACCGCCTCCGTGTCGCTCAGTGAGTTCTCGTCTGGCGCGCGTATGTCTCTTCCTATGCCCCCCCTCCTCAGGCTCTGACCGCCTGTCCACCCGCCCTCCACAGGCTCTGACCTTCTGTCCACCCCCCTGCAGCCTCTTACCTTCTGTCCACCCCCCATGCAGCCTCTGACCACCTGTCCACCCCACATGCAGCCTCTGACCTCCTGTCCACCCCCATGCAGCCTCTGACCACCTGTCCACCCCCCATGCAGCCTCTGACCTTCTGTCCACCCCCCACGCAGCCTCTGACCTTCTGTCCACCCCCACGCAGCCTCTGACCTTCTGTCCACCCCCCATGCAGCCTCTGACCTCCTGTCCGCCCCCCACACAGCCTCTGACCTCCTGTCCGCCCCCATGCAGCCTCTGACCTCCTGTCCACCCCATGCAGCCTCTGACCTTCTGTCCACCCCACATGCAGCCTCTGACCTTCTGTCCACCCCCACACAGCCTCTGACCTCCTTTCCACCCCCATGCAGCCTCTGACCTTCTGTCCACCCCCACACAGCCTCTGACCTCCTTTCCACCCCCCATGCAGCCTCTGACCTCCTGTCCACCCCCCATGAAGCCGCTGACCTCCTGTCCACCCCCCACACAGCCTCTGACCTCCTGTCCACCCAGCCTCTGAACTTCTGTCCACCCCCCACGCAGACTCTGACCTCCTGTTCACCCCCCATGCAGCCTCTGACCTCTTGTCCACCCAGCCTCTGACCTCCTGTCCACCCCCTGCAGCCTCGTACCTTCTGCCCACCCTCCATGCAGCCCCTGACCTCCTGTCCACCCCCCCAGGCAGCCCCTGACCTCCTGTCCACCCCCTACGCAGCCTCTGACCTCTCCTGTCAACCCCCTCTGCAGCCTCTGACCTCTCCTGACCTCTCCAGCAATCCAACATACAAAAAACAGGTTTCTTTATTTAATCCATACATGCCAACACTATTACTTATTCATTACAATGAATTGTTAAGAATAAGCACTGACGTGTAAAACACATTAACTAGCTGTCCTGGAGCTGTGTGCTTTTGTTTTTTTTACCTGTATGGGCTAAATAAATGAAGAAGCCGGTTTTTGTACATTGGTGTGTCTCTATTTTTGTCTTCTATCTTCAGCCTAAATCATTCTCTCAACTCCAATGCTTGTAAACACCTACTTACAACTACAAGTACATACCTCTGGCCTTTACAAGTCTCTCATGGGAAGGGTACTCTTAGCTGAGCAGAAGAACTGTTCCTAAAGTTTATAATATAGAGTGTCCTCTTGTTACTGTTAGTGGTTCTGGAGTATCCCATACTATCCTACACCCCATCCAAATCATTTAATAATAAAACCACAAAAAGACATCCCCTAGATTTAGAGATGTAGATAAATGGGGGGGGGGGTTAGCATCCTGTCAAAAATCAACTGCATAGCAGAGCAGCCAGGAACACACCATGCAGTTGCTGGCAGTCAGCAGCACTGTGGAAGTCAGTGTTGTGCTCGGTGCAGACTGATCATTTCTGCCCTTGGATACTGCTGGTGATCGGGTCCCTGCTAAGCAGCTGTCATTAGAAAACTTGTGGCCCGCTCCTCCTCACCGGCCCCTCCTCTTTTCTCATACGTCCCAGGTGCTTGTATTTGACATCACCGGGGTCGGATGAGAAGAGAGGAGGGGCCAGCAAGGGGGAGCGGGCCATGAGAGTTCTAATGACAGCCGCTGCCCAGCTGTGTGCCACATGAGGTTTTGTGTGCCCACACTCAGAGTGCCCACACTCTGGCTGCAGATCAGCAGGGAGGACCCTAGGAAAAGACTTTTTTTGATACCCACTGGGCGAACTTGCATACACGGTTGGAGACGCTTGGTGCCAGCATAGGCACTTTTAAATGTGAGTGTGATATCTATCAGTTTTTTATACAATAAATTTGTTTTAAAACAATATCACACCATGTGAAACACCGTAGGAAAAGACAACATAATAACCCACCCAATTCACCTGGCAGCAGGAGGAATAACACTATAGGATTGGTTATCCTGATCAATGAACCACAGGCCTGGAATATTACAACATCTGGTGAGTGTCCATTTTTAATGGTGATGGGATACCACATATTAAAGATAATCGAATAATAGTCTGAAACCATTGCAGAGGCACACTGCTGGGGCAGAACATTGGACGCTATATAAGAACTCTCACAAGACACGTTTTTGTAATTTACATAGGTGCTAAACTGTAAATGCATATATTTTTTCTTAAATTTTTCAATTTTTTTTTTACTTTTTATTGTTTATGTTGGTGAGATGATAATTTGGATCTTTTAAGGTTTTTCATGTATGACACAATATCACTGTAAAACATAGCAGAGGGTAGAGCACCCCAACAAGGAGAATACTCCACTAGCAACACAATAGGAGGTGAATAATAACAATATAGGGGAGCGCAGTTTTCACTTTATTCTTTGTGTGCCCCATGATGTGCCCTGTTGTGTGCCCCATGATGTGCCCTGTACCCTGCTGTGTGCCCCATGCCCTGTGGTGTGCTCCATGATGTGCCCTGTGCTATGATGTGTGCCCCATGATGTGCCCCATCTTGTGCCCCGTGTCTTGCTGTGTGCCCCATACACTACTGTGTGCCCCATGATGTGCATCCTGTTATGTGCCCTAATGTGTGCCCTGTTGTATGCCCTGTGTTGTGCCCTACTGTGAGCCCCATGCCCTATGTGCCCTACTGTGTCCCCTGTGATGTGCCTTGGGCCCTACTGTATGCCACATGATGTGCCCTACTGTGTGCCATGCAATGTGCCCTGTGTGCCCTCCAGTGTGCCCCATTATGTGTTCGGTGCCCCGTGATATGCCCTACTTCCTACTGTGTGTCCCATTGATGTGTCCTGCTGTGTGTGCCATACTATGTGCCCTCTTGCCCCATGTAATATGCCCTGTTGTGCCCCATAATGTGTCCTCTTGCCTCATGTAATATGCCCCATGGTCCCCCATAATGTGACTTGCTGCACCCCCTCTGTAATGTGCTATGCTGTGCCCCTTTGCCCCCCAATGTGCCCTGCCCCGTGTAATGTGTCCTACTGTGCCCCCCCCCCCATAATGTGCCCTGCTGCTTTCCATGTAGTGTGCCCTCCTGCCCCCCCACACACACGCGTAGTGTGCCTTTCTGACCCCCTGTGCTCTGACCTGCTAACTAACTATACTTTGCCATGCTTCCCCCTATACTCTGCCCTGCTGCCCCTTGTGTACTGTGCCTACCTGACCTCCGTGCTCTGCATTGGTGCCCCCTGTGCACTGCTTATCTAAGGTTCGACCCAGAATTGAGCATCTGCGCAGAATGATGCAAGCATAAGTTTCACATTAAATAGGTAAGTTTTAATATTCATTACATTTTTTAATGCTATTTTTAAAAATAATTGTTATATCAACAGTAGGGATAAGCCGAACATACCCGCGTTCGGTTCGCACCAGAACCGTCGAACAGACCGACCGTTCGCGCAAACATTTAGAACCCCATTGAAGTCTATGGGACTCGAACTTTCGAATTCAAAAACGCTCATTTTAAAGACCAATATTCAAGTTATTGTTGGAAAACGTCTTTGAGAACCTGGGTCTTGCCCCAGGGAACATGTATCAATGGAAAAAAGTTTAAAAAACGGTTGTTTTTTCAGGAGCAGGACTCCTGAAAAAGTGACAGTTTTTAAAACTTTTTTCCATTAATACATGTTCCCTCGGGCAAGACACGGGTTCTCAAAGACGTTTTCACAGGCAAACTATAGACACCCAGCAGTTACAATATTTAATACCTGCTAGGTGTCTATACGTGTGATAACGTCTTCAAATAGCACAATCACCTGCCTGCCAGTAAATTAGGAAGAACTGATCTAACTAAGCTATACAGTGTATAAATATATGTACAACTCCTAGGATGTATATATATTCTCTACACACTGTAAATTAAGCTAAACTGACTAGCCTGCCTGCCTGCTCTATCTAGCTATATAAAAAGGCAATCTCTCTGTCTCTCTGACTGCTCTCATTAACAAGCCGAAACACACTACACGAGGCCGCCCAGCAGGCGGCCTTATATAGTGTGGGGGCGTGTGCTAAAGCCCTGAGCCATAATTGGCCAAAGCCACCCAGGCTTTGGCCAATTATGGCTCTTTGTTTTTTGCTCACTGTGATTGGCCAAGCATGCGGGACATACAGCATGCTTGGCCAATCATCAGCGCGCAATGCCGCAGTGAATTATGGGCCGTTTTGCGTCACTCGAATTTGGCCTGAACGACCGCTTTTGTTCGAATTTCGTCGAACGTACGAACAGACAATATCGAACACGAAGCTCATCCCTCATCCCTAATCAACAGCTCACTGATCATACCAGTGTTCTGTGAGCTGTGGAACTGAACATTATTTCAGGGGTTCTCAAACGTTTTTTGCAAGAGTTCCTTGGTAAAAAGGTTGAGAAACTCTGCTTTTTTGGGTCTCCAGCCTTCCATGTGCCACAGTGATCCTTTCTGCCTTCCATGTGCCACAGTGATCCTTCCTGCCTTCCATGTACCACAATGATCCTTCCTGCCTTCCATGTACCATAGTGTTCCTTCCTGCCTTTCATGTACCATAATGATCCTTCTTGTCTTCCATGTACCATAATGATCTTTCCTGTCTTCCATGTACCATAATGATCCTTGCTGTCTTCCATGTACCATAATGATCCTTCCTGCCTACTTTAAGTAGTTTAAGTACTTTAAGTAGTTTAACGGACCCTCCTAGAGGACCCTGTCTAGAGATAAAATGTCCCACAGCACTCACTTAAAGGGGTTGTAAAGGCACATGTTTTTTCACCTTAATGCATTCTATGCTGTCACAAGAGCGCGTCCGCAAGCTAACCCCTTTGGGTGAGATCTTCCCATGATGGAGGGAGGAGCGGAGACAGCCGCCGAGAGGGACCCCAGAAGACCAGGATCGGGGCTACTCTGTGCAAACGAGCTGCACAGTGGAGGTAAGTATGACATGTTTGTTATTAAAAAGAAAAAAACTGAACCTTTAGTGTCCCTTTAAGCCAGGTATACACTAACCGTTTTTATTTGTGCAATCCAATGGGTTGCACGAAAAAAAAAAAACTGCTTTGGTACCACGCAAGGTTAGTAGAGTAATCTTCCCCACCAAGTTGTTGTGTTTTGACAGGGGGGACAACCCCCAGCCAGAACACTCCTATTGGCTCCTGCTTCTGTTAATCAATTACTGTGACGAGGGAGCAGGAGGCAGGGCCGTTTCGCTTGGTCTGTGTCAATAACCACACACTGGGCGACTTGGGACCGAGCACGCACGGGTGCCCCCTGGGAAAGTGGCTTGTCCTGGAGCCATTCACTGAAGAGGAGGGGCATGGAGGGCCAGCATGGGACTCCAGATAAGGAGGATCGGGGCTGGTCTGTGCAAAACCACTGCACAGAGCAGGTAAGTATAACATGACAGTCTGCCTATGTAAACAAGCCAGATTTTGTCAGTACAGAAGACATGAATTCTGTGTTTCTGTAAAGCAGAAACACTAATCCATGTCTTCTACTAGTAAAAGCAGTGTCATTAGCACAGTGACAGTGCATATTTGTAGCACTGATCACTGTAATAATGTCTCTGGTCTCCAAAAAAGTGTCAGTTAGGTGTCTAATTTGTCCCGCCGTAAGTCGCTGATCGCTGCAATTACAAGTAAAAAATAAAAAAATAAAAAAAATAAAATAAAACTATCCCATAGTTTGTGGGTGCTATAACTTTTGCGCAAACCAATCAATATACACTTATTAGGATTTTTAAAAATAAGTAGCAGAATACATATTGGCCTAAATTGATGAAGAAATTCTATTTTTTACATTTTTTTTATTGGATGTGTTTTACAGCAGAAAGTAAAAAATATAGTTTTAGTTTTATTATTTTTTCTAAATTGTCAGTCGTTCTTTGTTTATAGTGCAAACAAAACAACCCCCAAACAATGCAGAGGTGATCAAATGCCACCAAACGAAGCTCTATTCGTGGGAACAAAAAGGACATTTTATTTATATATTATATATTTTATTTGGGTACAGCATCTCACGACCGCACAACTGTCAGTCAAAGTAAGAGCCGGTTCACACAGGGGCAATCTGACTTACAGCGCGACTTTGCAAGGCAACTTCAGCGCGACTTTGCAAGGCAACTTCAGCTTGACTTTGCAAGGCAACTTCAGCTTGACTTTGCAAGGCAACTTCAGCGCGACTTTAGAAGGGAACATCAGCGCGACTTGGAGGAACTTACAACGCAAATTAAAGTTGCCTCCAGGACAGATGACTTTGGCTGTGGCCAATCACAGAACAATCAGCTCTGTGGGAGGGAGAGGTTTGCCTGAGTAAACTATTTTCTTTTCCTGTAAAATTGCTTCAAGTAAGATAGTGATCCGACTTTGGAGGCAACTTCCATTAAAATCTATGGGTAAAATTTGCCTAGAAGTCACCTTGAAGTAGTACAGGAACCTTTTCTGTTGTTGGTCCTCCCACGCAAGAACTACACACATTCAAGCAAGAGAGCTCGCATTGTGTGTAGTCTTTGCGGGCGTGCTCCCATGATACAGTGATCAGCCATAGCCGCTCACTGTATCACTCATCCCCGCCCCTCGGCGTGACGCGTCACTGGATGTGATTGACAGCAGCGCCAGCCAATGGCTGCGCTACTTTTAATCCATCCGCTCTAGCCAATCAGCGACCAGGCTGAGCGGCGAAGAGGATGTTGGGGCCGAGCGCGGGACTTTTGAGGGGTCAAGTAAGTATAACGAGGGACGGGGGGGGGGGGGGGCGTTATACTCTGAAGTTTTTTCACCTTAATGCATAGAATGCATTAAGGTGAAAAAACTTTTTCCTTTACAGCCCCTTTAAAGTAAATGAAACATGCAAGGTAGGTGTGCTAATGAAATATATTACAATTACTGCAAGAAATGTGGCCTATAGCACACTACTTGCAATGCCCTGCCAAATACTGTGGTGGAAGTTCTGAACAATGAGGAGAACCCAACTGAGTAACTACAAACTTCACAAGTTTTGAACCTGTATAAAAGGAGATACTGGTGAAGAAATTGTTATAGTATGCTGACTTAGGGCCAGATTCAGGTAGGACTTACACCAATGTATCTCGTGATGCGCCGCGTAACTCAAAATGTGCGCCGTCTTATCTATGCGCCGTACCCACAGAAATAGATACGCCTGACCGACGTTACTTTCCTACGCCGGCGTATCGTAGGCGCATATTTACGATGGACGCATCTGGCGCGCCCATTGATTTCCTATTTAAATATGCAAATGAGGGAGATACGCCGATTCGCGTTAATTGTACGTCCGGCGCAAAGTTACTCCTCATAAAGCAGGGGTAAGTCAGCAGCAGACGTGCACAGGTCAGCTGGCGAGCAGCTACAGCAGCACTGTTACGGACGAGCTGAGAAACCACACTTGCAGGACAACACATCCGTATGCCAACATGCCAGGGCAGCCGTGGTCCTAGCACTACTACTTTGGCCCCAGGCACGGAGGAGGAGGGCACGGGAGAGGATATACCGAACGCGCATTAACGTCTTTGGCATGGGGGAATTGGAGGTGTAACGCATCTTCAGATTCAGCCCTGATGCCATCCTGGAATTAGCCACAGCCCTGCATGATGACATCACCAGCAAGACACACCGCTCACAAACAGTGCAGCCACTGGTCAAGGTACTGGCAACACTCCATTTCCCTGCCAGTGGATCTTTTCAGCGTACAAGTGGAGTTGTGGCTGGGATATCACAGTCCTCCATGAGCAGATGTGTGCACCAGGTTGTCCCCGCAATCCTCAGATGCATGTGCCACCACATCATCAAACCCACCCATGAGCATGTGCGGCAGAAGGCAATGCAGGATTTCTACAGAATTGCAGGATTCCCACACACCATCGGGGCCATTGATTGCACACATGTGGCACTACAGCCCCCCTTGCCACAGAGCACATATACCGTAAATACACTTGGGCCCCATCTCATGACTCCATACCGGGATCCCCAAACCAGAGGAGAGAGAAGATACAATGATGCACACATACATACCCGTGCAGTGGTGGAGCAAACATTTGGCCTCCTGAAGTCCTGTTTCCGATGCCTGGATATGTCCAGGGGGACCCTGTTGTATTCCCCAAAGTTTGTGTGCCAGATCTTCGGTGCATGTTGTGTGCTGCACAACTACGCCATGAGAAAGGGCCTGGAGCTTGACATATTTAATGACATGACCCACCAACCACACAGTCCCCCCCTGTGAATAGTGTGCTCGCCACTCTGCGCCTCGTCGGCGTAGTATATATTTGCAATGCTACGCCCGCCTAAATATGCGCCAATCTACCTGAATCTGGCCTTAATGTTTTTCTGATACTCAAAGCACAACTCCAGACAAAGGGTTAAATGCACAGATGAAACACAGATATGGGAGTTGTTTTACCTGCCAAAGAATTTGTATTTCTGTCCATCCAGTTTTAAATTTGCACAACTCTGCCACACAACATAGTTCTGTCTGGCAAGGCAAGAGACCTATTTTTTCTTTGATGCAGTTGAGTAGCACTTACAGGTCTTGTCCCTCCCCCAGCATGTGAGTGGGCAGTGATAAGAAGAAGAAGTAGCCTGATTAGCTCTCCCTGTCATTCCACTCTCTCCTCCCTTGTTATCACTTCGGTATAGCAGACTGACTTTGGGCCAGATTCTCAGAAGAGATACGATGGTGTATCTTCAGATACACCGTCGTATCTCTGTTTCTGAGCCCTCCTATTTATGCGACTGATTTTTAGAAGATCACTTACACCGTCGGATCTTAGATGCAATTCTACGCTGGCCACTAGGTGGCGTTTCCGTCGATTTCTGTGACGATTTTGCAAATGAGCCAGATACGGGTATTCTTGTAGGGATTTGCGCCCCGTCGTAAGGTTACCCCTGCTACATGAGGGGTAACCTTGCGTAGGTTCAGTGTACGCCATGTTAAGTATGGACGTCGGGACAGTGTCATGTTTTTCCATCGTTTACGTCGTTTGCGTAACTCGTTCTCAAATAGGGCTTTGCATAAGTGACGTTCACGTCGGTTTCATTGACTTTTTGCGATGTGATTTGGAGCATGCGCACTGGGCTATGTTTACAGCCGGCGCATGCGCAGTTCGTTCGGCGTGGGGGCGCGCTTAATTTAAATACAACACGCCCACCTCCTTCCTACTTTGAATTACGCAGGCTTACATCGGCCCATTTACGCTACGCCACCGCAAATTACGGAGCAAGTGCTTTGAAAATACAGCACTTGCCCGTAAAAGCTGCGGAGGCGTAGCGTAAATGGCATACGCTACGCCAGAATAAAAAAACGCTCATCTACGAGAATCTGGCCCTATGTTTTTTTTTTCTTTCTTACCCAGTCTATGCTCTGCTGTACTGAGCACTGCTTGTGTCTAAAGGTCACAATGGCTACGTTTTGGGCGCAGCTCATCAAGTCTTTTTTTTAAAGGTGTTTATTTTAGATTTTGCAAGAAAATACAACACAACAGTAACTCAGTAAAGGCCACAGTTTCAGCACAGGGAAAAAAGAAACATATGACATCATCAGCCTACAGCCTAGAACTGAATGGAACTGAATGGACATCGGCCCATACATATGGGGAGAACAGAAACCCCATTTGTTGGTAAATAGGGTCAATGTTAAAGTCTTCATATCTAGAGAGATCCGCATGTATCTGGATACCCAGATATTTGAAAAGACTGTGATAGTTGAACGCGCGACCCCTGTAGATAGGTCAAAGGATATGAAGGGCCAATTGAAAAAGCCTGGGACTTCTCCCAACCTACCTAAAGTCCAGAGACCGCGCCAAACTCACCGACCACCCTCAACAATGCCTGAAAGGAGCTTTCCTTACCATCCAGATAGATCAGGGCGTCGTCCGCATAGAGGGAGATCTTCTCCTCCAGCAGGCCAGAACGGATGCCCCCAATTTCAGATGTCTGTCGAGAGCAAACAATGGCCAGAGCAAACAGAAGTGGAGAAAGAGGACAGCCCTGCCTCGTGCCCCTCTACAGAAAAAAAGGACGAGATATATACCTATTCGTGCGGACCCTAGCCCTGGGAGCCGCATATAGCAGCAGCTCATCAAGTCTAATTAGTGTTTTCTGGAATGTATTGCCAAGTACTAGCACAAACCACTGTATAGGAATGCCATGACACATTGACTATTGTTAGTACTGTAAATGATGCAGTGATAATGATCAGAGCTACTCACGTTTCTTCACTTAGAAAGTAAATTCCAGGATACCTAAAAACAGCACAAATTACAAAATCCCATGGCAAGCATATCTACAGTGTGTATCCATACAGTGTATAATGTGATTATGCATTCAGGTCAAGTTATATATTGTGTGAGAAGAAAATAAGACATGATTGTAAGTGGGGGAGTCCAAACGGTGCCTTCAATATAAACAATAAAAATGTTATATTGTATCAAATATTTTCTGTAATTTTCCTTTCCTGGCACCAATCCTTGGCAGAATACTATTACATGTATGCTGTGGTTTTGGCACCAGGAAAACATAAAAATTGTATTTACGTATTTACCGTAATTTTCATTTCCTGGTGTCAATCCAGCGCAGCATTCCTGTGGTAGTATGCTGCCATGCTGCCGCCAGGAAAAGATCCATCCCCACTCCAAGCCACAAATGCCTGAAGCTGAAAAAAGTTCTGCAACTTATTTTCGAAACTCGAATCTGGCATTCCCATTTAAATGAATAGAAACGGGTTTTGTTAGCATGTTTTTCTGGTAAAATGAAAATATGTAAAACATAAAATAGTAATAATATATGGACAAATAAATGTAAAATTAATGCACAAATAACTAAAAATCATCATAAATATATACCGTATTTTTGCCGTATAAGACGCTCCGGCAAGAAAATCTAGAAAAAAAAAGATTCTGAACCAAATACTGTAGTAAAATATTTGCCCCCCACTCGTCATCACCATCACACCACCCCCACATAGTAATAGCCAGTAACTTTGCCCTCACATAATAATAGCCAGTAACATTGCCCCCACATAATAATAGCCAGTAACATTGCCCCCACATAATAATAGCCAGTAACATTGCCCCCACATAATAATATCCAGTAACATTGCCCCCAAATAATAATAGCCAGTAACATTACCCCCACATAATAATAGCCAGTAACAGTGCCCCCACATAATAATAGCCAGTAACATTGCCCCCACATAATAATAGCCAGTAACATTGCCCCCACATAATAGCCAGTAAAATTGCCCCCAACTCACTGTTGCAGATCGCTCTGGAATAGAAGATCCCACGAGCCCTCTGCTCTGCTCAGTGCGCACCGCCGCCGCCGGAGATGCGGATCGGATCAGTCGGATCGGCGAGTCAAAAAAAGGTATATTCGTCTTATAAGACGCACCAACATTTCCCCCCAGTTTTGAGGAAGAAAAAGTGTGTCTTATAAGGCGAAAAATATGGTAAATAAAATAAATAAAAATTATGCAATACAGGTACTCCTCACTTAACGGCCAAGTTCTGTTCCAACGACCAGGTCGGTAAACGAATTGCTTGTTAAACAAGGAGTCACAAGAAATCAATATTTTAAGCATTCCTAACTACTGTACTGTACTGTGAAAAAAGGTCTAAACAGAAAACTCCAGCTCAATAACATTCTTTTAATTTGTATAAGTACAGAACACAAATGAAAATTCTGTACTGTACTATCACAATACAATGAAGTAGAGCATGTCGTTCAGATGGGGAGAGCTGGTCGTAAGTCCGAGTAGTCATTGAACAGGTGAGTCGTTAAACGAGTAGTATCTGTAATACATTAGTAAATTAAAATTAACCCCATAACCCATAAATATTAAATTATTATTATTTATTAATAATAATAATAAAATAATACATAAGCACACAAACCCTAATAATAATAGTTATAATATTAATATATTTATTTATTTTGTGTTAGGGCAGGGGTGTCCAAACTTTTTTCAAAGAGTGAACATGCTTGAGGGCCAACCATTTTGCCTGACATGCTTTAAACCCTTAAGATTCGGTCTAAGTGTGTTTGTTAGAGCAACTAATACACTGCACAACAAGAATTATCTTGCCTTTGTGGCTGTGTGTGGTGAAAAGATGAGCTTAAGCGTTTTATTTGGATATACTGTATTTATCGCTTTGTAACACACACTTTAACTTTAAAAGGGTAGTTTCAGGAACAAATCTTACATATTTAAGTAAAGTACTGTGAAGCAAAATAAGGGTCAGTGCCCATCAATGCAGTCTAATCAGTCCCCATCGGCAGCCTCACAAGTGCCATGAATGCAGAACCCACCGTTGCCATGAATGCAGAACCCACCGTTGCCATGAATGCAGAACCCACCGTTGCCATGAATGCAGAACCCACCATTGCCATGAATGTAGACTCACCATTGCCATGAATGTAGACTCACCATTGCCATGAATGTAGACTCACCATTGCCATGAATGTAGACTCGCCATTGCCGTCAGTGCAGCCTGATCCATGTCCATCTGCAGCCGCAGAGGAGAAAGGGAGGGGGTGGGACGAGCGCCAACAGACATACAGGAGAAACTTCTGTTTTTTCTGCGGCCTGTTTAATAGAATGTTTTGTCTCCTTTTATGGACAGAGCAGTGGTCCAATGGCAGCGCAGGAAACGGGACTTCCTTTTACATTGGACGCCAGGTAAACAAGAAAATACTACTCTTCTGTATGTACGGCACTCATCCCGTCCCCTCCAAGGCAGCCAGCATATATATCTTTTGTGGATCCCCGGCGCTCGGGGATCCATTGGGGGCCACAAAAGATATACATGTCAAAATTACCAGGCGGGACATCCGAAACCGAAACATGGGCTGCGATTGGCCCAAGGGTCGGACTTTGGACATGCCTGGGTTAGGGTGTTTAGTTATTTATAATTTTATATTTTTTAAGGGTTAGGGGTTATTTATTTATTATTATCTAGTATTAATTTATTGAATTTATTGATTATTTAACATAATTTTTACTTATTTGTGTATTTATTTTACGTTTATTTATTTGTTTATTAGTAGTAGTAGTATTACAAAAAAAATATTTTCCATTTGTATGCAAAACAAGTTCAGGGACAAAAGTCCTACGATTTGTCCGCAGAAAATCCGACTGTGTGTACGGGCCTTTATGCACCAGTGATTGGTACGGAGATATGGAGCGGACACATGCTTCAGAATTATCCAGTACACGTTCCAAGATGGGATACAAGTCCTGCTAACGAGCTGTCCTCTGGTAGCACATCTGGTTAAATACTGAGACAGTATTATGCATTGTCATTTTTTTTTTTACATTCAACCACACAGAAAAGAAAACCTGACTGATTGCTGCATCAATACAAGCAATGTTTATGCAGCAATCTGTCCCACTGTGCCTATGTATTCTGGCATTGGGACTTCTTTCCCACCCCCACCAGAATACACAGATTAGTGCTCGTAGCTATAGGCTGGAATAGCTTAGGTTTGTTCGTAAGTTTGTTTAATTTGTTTATAAGGCGGAACAGTACTTTTAAGTGTAACTTCTGCCTGTTCCGGCCTCCGCCTGTGCAGGGATGTGGGATGTTCTGGCCTCTGGCTATGCAGGGATGTGCGATGTTCCGGCCTCTGCCTATGCAGGCATGTGGGATGTTCCGGCTTCTGCCTGTGCAAGGATGTGGGATGTTCCGGCTTCCGCCTGTGCAGGGTTGTGGGATGTTCCGGCTTCCACCTGTGCAGGGAATTGGGATGTTCCGGCCTCCGCCTATGCAGGGATGTGGGATGTTCCGGCTTCCGCCTGTGCAGGGATATGGGATGTTCCGGCCTACGCTTATGCAGGGATGTGGAATGTTCCGGCTTCTGCCTGTGCAGGGATATGGGATGTTCCGGCCTCTGCCTATGCAGGGATGTGGGATGTTCCGGCTTCCGCCTGTGCAGGGATATGGGATGTTCCGGCCTCTGCCTATGCAGGGATGTGGGATGTTCCCGCCTCTGCCTATGCAGGGATGTGGGATGTTCCGGCTTCCGCCCTTGCGGGGATATGGGATGTTCCGGCCTATGCAGGAATGTGGGATGTTTTGGATGTTCCGGCTTCCACCTGTGCAGGGAATTGGGATGTTCCGGCCTCCGCCTATGCAGGGATGTGGGATGTTCCGGCTTCCGCCTGTGCAGGGATATGGGATGTTCCGGCCTCTGCCTATGTAGGGATGTGGGATGTTACGGCTTCTGCCCTTGCGGGGATATGGGATGTTCCGGCCTCTGCCTATGCACGGATGTAGGATGTTTCGGCTTCCGCCTGTGCGGGGATGTGGGATGTTCCGGCCTCTGCCTATGCAGGGATGTGGGATGTTCCGGCTTCCGTCTGTGCAGGGATATGGGATGTTCCGGCCTCTGCCTGTGCAGGGATGTGGGATGTCCTGGCCTCGGCCTATGCAGGGATGTGGTATTTTTCGGCTTTCACATGTGCAGGGATATGGGATGTTCCGGCCTCTGCCTATGCAGGGATGTTCCGGCTTCCGCCTGTGCAGGGATGTGGGATGTTCCGGCCTCCCCCTATGCAGGGATGTGGGATGTTCTGGCTTCCACCTGTGCAGGGAATTGGGATGTTCCGGCCTCCGCCTATGCAGGGATGTGGAATGTTCCGGCTTCCGCCTGTGCAGGGATATGGGATGTTCCGGCCTCTGCCTATGCAGGGATGTTCCGGCTTCCGCCTGTGCAGGGATATGGGAAGGGATGGTATATGGGTCCAACCAGAGAATGCATTTTAGTCAGATAGCAAGCAATTGAGCTGCAAGTTTGAAAACTACTTGCTAAATTGTTGCTAGACTTGCCAGGCCTCACAAGTCTGCATTGCATGACTGCAGATCAACGTTCTTTGCAAACATGCTGCAAGTTCTGGTTCAGTTATGTTGTGTAATAGTCACCCCAACCACAGGGGTCACTGTGGCTGAATTTTCATGCTGTAGACTTGCAAAGCTCCTGCTGTAGACTCACCACTGCAACTTTGCTCTTGCTAGAGATCACACAAAATTTGCTACAAATCGGAAAAGTGTCAATTTGAACTTGTGCTTCAAGTGCTCTGCAACTGCAAGTGTACAACTTGCCAGGGAAAATGTGCAGCAAGTTAACAAGACTTACAATTTAACACTGCCAGCTATCGTTACTGAAGCAAGAACGCAGAAGGGCCGAATCCTGGAAAAGAAGTTCTTCAGAGCTAAACCTATCCATCTACAAGGCGACAACAAGAATATACCACAAAGAAATTTTCCAAGCCAAGAAACATTTTTTCGGAGGCTATCAACAGCGCCTTAAACCGCCCCCGCGAACTCTTCAAGATGGTCACTCAGACCATGAAACCAGGATGTATTGAAGCCCCCAGTTCAGACACACAAGAATTTTGCAATGAACTATCGGATTACTTCATTAACCACTTCCCCACCGTGCCATAAGCATTTTACTGCTACGGCGCGGTGGAGTTACTTTGACACCACGTCCCTGGAACGTCGTCGTGCACTTCCGCGATTGCGCGTCCCCTGGGACGCGCTCGCGAAAGTGTCCGTGCTCGCCGGGTATAGAAGACCTGGCGCATCACGGATCACGGTAAATTGCCGCTGATAGCGGCCGTTTACCACGTGATCGCGCCGTCAAATGACGGCGCAATCACTTGTAAACAAACCGGCGTCATTTGATGACGCCGGTTCCTCCCTCTCCTCCCTCTCCTCTCTGTACCGTTCGGTACAGTGTGCGAGGAGAGGGGGGGGAGCGGGGTGTCAGCAGCTGAGCTGTGGCTGGATCTGTGACAAATGCAGTCACAGATCCAGCCATCCCTCAGTCCATCCTAGCTCTGCAATCCCCTAGTACCCTGCAATCCCCAGTACCCAGCAATCCCCCAGTACCCAGCAATCCCCCAGTACCCAACAATACCCCAGTACCCAACAATACCCCACAATACCCCAGTACCCAACAATACCCCACAATACCCCAGTACCCAGCAATCCCCCAGTACCCAACAATACCCCAGTACCCAATAATACCCCACAATACCCCAGTACCCAACAATACCCCAGTACCCAACAATACCCCAGTACCCAACAATACCCCACAATACCCCAGTACCCAACAATACCCCAGTACCCAACAATACCCCAGTACCCAACAATACCCCACAATACCCCAGTACCCAACAATACCCCACAATACCCCAGTACCCAACAATACCCCAGTACCCAACAATACCCCAGTACCCAACAATACCCCAGTACTCGGCAATACCCCAGTACTCGGCAATACCCCAGTACTCAGCAATGCCCCAGTACCCTACAATACCCCAGTACCCAACAATACCCCATAATACACCAGTACCCAACAATACCCCAGTACCCAACAATACCCAACAATACCCCAATACTCAGCAATGCCCCAGTACCCAACAATACCCCAGTACCCAACAATACCCCAGTACCCAACAATACCCCAATACTCAGCAATGCCCCAATACTCGGCAATACCCCAATACTCGGCAATACCCCAATACCCTGCATGATACTTTGCAATACCCCAATACTCTGCAATACCGCCTATGGGGATTTTTAAGTAGCGAAGTTTAACGCCATTCCACGAGTGTGCGCAATTTTGAAGTGTGACATGTTGGGTATTTATTTACTCTGCATAATTTCATCTTTCACATTTTGAAAAAAAAATTGGGCTAACTTTACTGTTTTGTTTTGTTTTAAGCACAAAACAGTTTTTTTTTAAAAACACGCGTTCAATAAATTTCTGCGAAAATACCGTGCGAGATAAAAAGTTGTAACGGCCGCCATTGTATTCTCTAGGGTCTTTGCTAAAAAAGCATATATATAATGTTTTGGGGTTCTATGTAATTTTCTAGCAAATAAATGATGATTTTTACATGTAGGAGAGAAATGTCAGAATTGGTCTGGGTGTTCCAGAACGCCTGGTGGCGTTCCCTGCATGTTGGGCCTCTGTATGTGACGACGCTGTGTAAAAGTCCCACACATGTGGTATCGCCATACTCGGGAGGAATAGCAGAATGTGTTTTGGGGTGTAATTTGTGGTATGCATATGCTGTGTGTGAGAAATAACCCACTAATATGACAGAAACAAGTTTTTTATTTTTTTTTTATTTTTTTTTTTTACAGAATTTTCAGTCGTTTTTCTTTTATAGCGCAAAAAATAAAAAACCCAGAGGTGATCAAATACCACCAAAAGAAAGCTCTATTTGTGTGAAAAAAAGGACAACAATTTCAAATGGGTACAATGTTGTATGACTGAGTAATTGTCATTCAAATTGTGAGAGCACCGAAAGCTGAAAATTGGTCTGGTTAGGAAGGGGGTTTAAGTGCCCAGTGGTCAAGTGGTTAATAAAAACCGAAGCAATCCGTGAAAGCATTCAGCAAAACAATTCCCCCCTCAGCTCCCCCTGCAGCTTCTCACTCAACACCCATAGTAATTCTCCTATATCCGGTAAGTTCACTCTGGAACCCATCTCCATCGAGGCCACTAAGAATGTCATTGGTACTTTGCGTAATGGCACAGCGCCAAATGACATTATCCCCACAAAACTGCTGAAGGAATGCGCCTACATCCTGGCTCCTCCCATCACGCAGCTTATCAACCAGTCTTTCTTGGAGGGCATAGTGCCCTCACAGTTAAAAGAGCGTATAATCCAACCCATCCTGAAGAAACCCTCCCTGGACCCCAAGGACCCACTCCACCGCCGTCCCATAACAAGCCTCAATGTACTCTCAAAGGTAATGGAAAAAGTAGTGGTACAACAGCTGCAACAGCATCTAGATACCCACAAGCTACTTGACCCATTGCAATCAGAGTTCCGTCCCGGACACGGGACTGAAACCGCGCTGCTCAAAATATTGGACGATGTTCTCAAGGCCGCAGACGAAGGAGAATCTTGTCTTCTAGTTCTGTTGGACCTAAGTGCAGCTTTCGACACTGTAGACCACAAACTGTTACTGACTCGGCTTGCTGAAGTAGCCAGAGTCGCAGAAGGCGATTTATCTTGGTTCTCCTCTTTTCTGGAAAACCGATCGCAAACAGTGAAGTTAGGACCTTTTACGTCTGAGAAACGCACAGTATCATGCGGAGTCCCTCAAGGATCGCCTCTGTCACCGGTGCTGTTTAACATCTATCTTCGTCCTCTTTTTGAGATTATCAGCAGCCAAAAACTGCTTTATCACTCATATGCAGACGACACGCAACTGTATTTCCGCATTTGCAACAGAAAGGATCACCACCTCAATCTAGAGACAGGTCTCTCTTTGATAAAGGACTGGATGACAAAGAGTTATCTTAAACTCAACGGATCGAAAACAGAACTTCTCCTGTTTCCCACCAAGCGCAGGAATCAACCTTCAACAGCATGGACACCCCCGCCTACTCTGGGCAAAATCATCACCCCTAGCGCCAAAGTCAAAAGTCTAGGGGTCATTTTTGACTCCTTTATGACAATGGACGCACAAATAGGGTCAGTAGTCAGCGGATCTCACCATCTGCTGCGCCTACTACGCAGACTAACTCCGTTCATTCCTAAAGAAGATTTAGCGGTCGTGGTGGGAGCAATTGTTAACTCCAGACTGGACTATGCAAACGCCCTCTACCTCGGACTCCCCAAGTACCAAATCACTCGTCTGCAAGTCGTTCAGAATACGGCCGCCAGACTTGTGACTGGGAAGAAACCCTGGGAATCCATCTCACCTTCACTGAGAGCCCTTCACTGGCTGCCAGTTAAAGACAGAATTGCTTTCAAAGCACTCTGTCTTACGCATAGATGTGTCCATGGGAATGCCCCTCTTTATTTATGCGAAATAATAACCCCAATCGCGTTTTGTGATCCACCAATCAGAACCTGCTCCAGGTTCTGAAAGCCAACTACAAGTCCAAAGGAGAAAGAAGATTCGCGATCCAGGGTCCCAGACTATGGAACGCTTTACCAACCAGCATTCGGTTGGAGGAGAACCACCTAGCATTCAGGAAAAAGGTCAAGACTTTTCTCTTTTGATATCAAAGGAGACAGGAACAACAAGCGCCCAGAGGCGATACAGTTCGCATGTGCATCGCTATATGATTTTTCATTCATTCATTCATTCATGCCAAATTTGTGGCAAGTTACCCTTGCTATCTGGGTGAATACAAGGCAGTTTGTATGAATGGCAGAGCTACGAGTGGCCCCCCTGTGGCCAGTGTGCAGTGGGGCAATTGCTTGCATAGAACCCGAGCATGATCCAGATGATCTCGGCTATCACTGTGGTAGCACTGACTTGTACTGACTTGTACTGTGATTTCTAGCTTCCCAAGGGTCCACCAGATATGAATAATGCATACTTGCATACTTATGTAGCACCCTGGAGTTTAGTCAGGGAGCTCCTCACAAATTTACTTGCCAAGAGTAGTTATGCTGGTCAATTAATAGAGATCTATTGATTTTTCCCTAAGCTTGGCCTTGTTGCAATTTTCTCTTTTACCACTAGGTGGCCGAGTACTTGGTGGTACTAGATACGAGAAGGGAAACCCAAGGTCACGAGAGCAGCCCACATGGGTGTCCAAGCCAATGGGCAGGGGTTTTCTTTAATCTTTTGGCCTGCTGTGAGAGCCTATATATTCGGGTGAGGTCAGGTGAACTGTGTTCTGTGCCACCCTGACTGCTGTTTGTGTGGACGTGTGATGTCTGTCCCGGGATGCTAGGCCGGAGATTGGGCCTATCCTGAGGGCATCTGGCTGCCAGGCTGCGTGAGAGCCTATGCAGTGGAGGACAGTGCAGGGTTGGGACTGCTGCTTGCAGTCCAACCAAATATGACGGTTCTGCCGTCCATAGAACCTATCAGTGGTCAGAGGTAGAAGGGAAGCTGTCGCCACAAAGGGACCAATCGCCTTTACCCGGGATCACAGTGAGTAACTGAAGCAAGTACCAAAATCATATTTTAATCGAAGGGCACAGTGGAGAATCGGGAAACCTTAGGCACTGATCAAGTCAGGGACCCAACCAGTGGAGTAGACGCTTGCAGAGCAGCCTTGTGTGTCAAGCCAGGGACTGAGACGGCTAACAGGGGTGAAGCTTGAGGACTATCTGGAGTGCCAAGCTAGGGACCCAGCAGATAAGCGTGGGTGGCGCTTGAGGGGATATCACCGAAAACCTTGGAGGAGCTCAAGGGAATCGTAGTCAGTGAATCCAGAGGGTCTAGTGAGAGAGCAGGAGCTCAGAGTTGAACTATAAGGAGCAGTTGTAGTGGAGCTGAGAGAACTGATACATTTGAGTCAGGAACGATTACCATAGGAGACAGCAATCGTGCACATGCAGAAGAGGTGCCTTGCTTGGGTCTTTCCCTGTACGGCTGTTCTCCTATTGAAATCTCCGTGTCTGCCAATTGAGTTTGCAACTATCTAAGGGTGTCCTGGCCCGAACCCTCTTTCCCCCTAAATATAAAAAGACTGTCAAAATAAATAAAACCTCTTTTACATCCAAGATGTGTCTGACGCCCAATGAATTTAACCGTCTTTACACCCACTACATATTGAAGGATGTCGGCTATCTTTGGACTTCAAGGTTCTCCTTAGACCAAAAGAGGTAAAAGACCTTGCTACACTTACATACTTGTGCCAAGCTGTAAGAACATAAGTAGGCAGTACAAATAATTCCCAGAGTTCTGCTTTAATCAGCTAAAAATTGTCCCATTCATATTAGTCCTCTGTAGTAACACCCATGTTATCGCAACGTGCATGGATGTTATGTGCATTGGTGTGCTGTGGAGCCAATAGCTAATGCAGTTTGAAGGGGTGTGTAAGTTATATCCTGCGGCGTCTCAGTTAGTTACTTGAAAGATCAAGTATTACATGCGACAGGTGAAATTATTTTCTGTTCAAGTATTTGATGTCATTCAGTGCTGAATTCTGCTGGTAGCATATAACCACAAAAACCTAAATATGCTCTATGTCTATGCAAACCAGTGGCTAAGTTTAGAACTCCTGTTAGGTCTAAAACATGTGACTCTTTGAACCATTGCTCTAGATGCTGCAGGGGAAAAATTCCATACTGTTCATCAACTGCAACATTTAGTTTCCAACTGTAGACTTTAAGATACAGTACACACGATCGTAAATTCCGACAATGAAAAGTCCAATGTGGGCTTTTGGTCGTAAATTCTGACTGTGTGTATGCTCCATCAGTCTTTTGCTGTCGGAATTTCCGCCAACAAAAGATTGAGCAGGTTCTCTATTTTTCCGATGGAAAAAAAACACGCATGCTCAGAATCAAGCAGAAGAGCATAACTGCCTATTGAACTTCATTGATCTTGGCTCGTTGTACGTCTTGTACGTCACCGCGTTTTTGACGGTCGGAAATTCTGTCAAGATTTGTGTGACTATGGGCCAGATTCTCGTAGATCTGCGCATATTTATGTAGGCATAGCGCATCTCAGATGCGCTACGCCGTCGTAACGTGGAGAAACGGTACCGTATTCTCGCAGCAAATGCATCTAAAGATGCGCCGGTGTAATGGACATTCCTTGGCAAAAGCCGGCGTAAACCCACAGTAGGAGGGAAGTGGGTGTGAACCATTGAAATGAAGCGTGACCCCATGCAAATGAACCCCGGAACAAACGGAGCATGCGCCGTGACGTGGACCTATGTGCCCTGCCCCTCTGCGCATGCGCAATACCACGTAGGGGTGTAACGCGCTAAGATACGTGGACGGCCCGTTGCATAAATACGCACAGACATGCGCCCGTCATTCGCAAAAGTTCACCATATTTTTTTGGGGCTGGTGTGAAAACTTTTGCGGGACATGTCTGCTGCAAGGAAGGAGAGGAGAAAGAAAAACTTCTCCCCAGAGGAGAGGGCTATTGTTATAGTAGCAATGGAAAAGTATGATGCTCGGCTCCATGGTGCAGATAGTGCCAGCCCCAGCAGGTCGAGGAGGGATGAGATCCTTATGAGGATTGCAGCCCAGGTCAATGCCCTCTGTCATGAGGTCCGGACACCCCAGGACATCAGCAAGAAGATGAATGACCTGCGGCGTCTGGTGAAGGGCAAGCTGGCTGCAATGAGTCGGCATGCCAGGGGCACTGGGGGTGGGCCACCCTGTACGATCAGGCTGACTGAGGAGGAGAAGGTGGTCGCCCGCTGCCTTCAGAGGGAGCAGGTGGAGGGAGTCGGGGGCTAGGACTCAGTTGAGCCAGCATTGAGGACAGGTAAGTGTGTTTTATATACTATCTGGTGTGTAGCATGTGAGGGGGTGGAAGGGAACATGTGACAAGTGTGTCGGTCCACCAACATGTGATTGTTTTGTGTCATTCACAGATGTGCAGGATGGAGCAGGGCCATCCGTTGCTGCCCGTGGTCGTCCGATTCCATCCCCTGAGCATCCAGTCCCTCTGGCTGCCCCCTGGAAAGACAAGTGGCCTTGGTGGAGGGAAGTGGCCACACCTCAACAGGGGAGGTGGTTGAGGAGGAGGTTGTCCAGCCGGACCAGGAGGTGTACCTCATTTTGGAGGAGGCACATGGGTTGCCCGCAATATCCCCAGCAACCACCCCATTCATCTCCAGCCCCTCAGTGTCCACCCCCAACCTCTCTAGTCCCTCCGGTTCCATCCTCCTCATCTCCGCCACCTTAACTTTCTCCCCATATGCATGGGCACCAGCAAAGTCGCCACATTGCCGAGGTCATAGGGAAGATGAGGCGCCTGGCCGACAGCCTGGCCTCCTCGGGTCCGTTAACGGACGCCATTCAAGACGTCGGTGGCAACAGCGCAGCGACGGTGACCAGCCTTGGGGAGCTGCAGGCGATCACATCAGAACTTGTGGGGGAGGTCAAGTCCCTGCGAGTTGCTATACAGGCCCAGACAGCTGTGCTCACCCGCATAGCGGTGGCCTTGGAGGGCATGCAGGCAGCCAGGGAGGGACCAGGGGATGCTACTCCTCCACCTGATGCCCCACCCCCCCACCTGAGGCTGCCCCCAGGCAAGTGAGGGCCAGGAGCCTTGGCACCAGGCGGAGCCCACGCCAGGCCAAGTGATTTTTGATTTAATTATTTGTTGCTCTGGTGAAGAACTTTATATTTTCTTTTTGCTCTGGTTAAGAGTGTTTTTTTGTTTTTGATACTGCACACGGTGCAGTGTGAATGGTGTGTGAATGTGGGGGTGGCACTCCTGCCAGTAAGGGGTGTCACCCTCGGCCGTTGGGGAGAAGTTATTCCCACGGCTGTGTGAATGACGTGTGAATGCACAGCGACATCATTGTGGCCTTGATGCGGCGTTGCTGCTCCCAAGTCCTGCATGCTGGACTTGGGCTAATCCAATGTGATGTGGATGTGGGGTGTGTGTGCTAGGGACCACAGTGGTGTGCATGTGTGCATTGTCTGTGTGCCATGATGTATGTGTGTTTAACAATCAAAGATTCGTAACACGAGGACCCTCCTGACTGCTCTTCCATCAGCAGACGGGGTCTCCTCTGGCGGGGGGTGGGCTGTCTGGTTGGGGGGTCAGGTCATCACATATGTCAATCTGCAGGCCCTTTCTCATAGCAAAGTTGTGCAGAATGCAACATGCACCGATGATCTGACACACAAAGTTTGGGGAATACAACAGGGCCCCCCAGACTTATCCAGGCAAACGGGACTTCAGGAGGCCAAATGTGCGCTCAACCACTGCACAGGTTTTGATGTGTGCTTCATTGTATCTTCTCTCTCCTCTGGTGTCGGGATCCCTGAATGGAGTCATGAGATGGGGTCCAAGTGCATATGCCGCGTCACCTGGAAGGGAAAAGTCAGGAGGATGTTAGCCGTGCATGTGCCCCTCGTGATGTCTGCATCATGGGGTCGGACAGTCATGCCTGACTCCCATGTCACTCACCAACCAACCAGCTGTCCTTGTACACGTTCTGTTAGAATTCTGCTGGGATGTTGCTTTGACGGTATATGTAGCTGTCGTGGCTGAACCCGGGGTGTTTGGCACGGACGTGCCATATGAGGTATTTGGCATCGGCTATCACCTGGACGTTGATATAATGCCAGTGCTTCCGATTGCGATATATGTGCTCTGTGGCACGGGGGGGGGGGGGGGGCTGTAGTGCCACATGTGTGCAATCAATGGCCCCGATGGTGCGTGGGAATCCGTCAATTCTGTAGAAATCCAGCATTGCCTTCTGCTGCAGATGCTCAGTGGTGGGTCTGATGATGTGGTGGGACATGCGTGTGAGGATTGCGGGCACAACCTGGTGCACACATCTGCTCATGCTGGTTTGTGACATCCCAGCCACAAGTCCACTTGTATGCTGGAAAGATCCACTGGCAAGGAAATGGAGTGTTGCCAGTACCTTCACCAGTGGCTGCAGTGGCTGCAGTGGCTGCGAGCGGTGTGTTGGGCTGGTGATGTCATCCTGCAGGGCTGTGGTTATTTCCAGGATGGCAGCAGGGCTGAATCTGAAGATGCGATACACCTCCAAATCAGCCATGCCAAAGAGGCTCATGCGCGTTCGGTATATCCTCTCCCGTGCCCTCCTCTTCCTTCTACACCCCTCTGTATACAGTAGTAGTGCTAAGACCAGGCCTGTCCCTGGCATGTTGGCATACAAATGTGTTGTCCTTTAAGTGTGATTGCTCAGCTCGTCCGTTATGGTGCTGCTGTAGCTGCTCTCCAGCTGACTTGCACAAGTTTGGGGCAAAGCTACCCCTGCTTTATGAGGGGTAACATTAGGCCGGACTTTCGTCTTACGCGCACCGCGCGTAGCTTATGCCGAACGCGCATAGTTTTGGGAATCTGTGCATCTCCCTCATTTGCATATTTGCATACTAATTCAATGGGAGCGAAAGATCCACGCAGCGTACAGATGCGCCTACGCTTCGGCAGCTTAAAAAAATTACGCACGTTGGGAAAAGCCTTTTTTCAGGCGTATCTGGTTCTGTGGCTACGGCAAATAGATACGACTGCGCATATTTACACCTACCTCGCGCATCTCCATATACGCCAGCGTAACTTCTTTGACAATCTGGCCCTATGTGTATGCAACACAAGTTTGAGCCAATATTCCGTCAGAAAAAAATCCATGGTTTTATTGTCAGAATTTCCGATCGTGTGTACGCGGCATTAGGGTCCTTTCACACAATAA
The DNA here is from genome assembly GCA_029574335.1 of Rana kukunoris. Taxonomy (NCBI): domain Eukaryota; kingdom Metazoa; phylum Chordata; class Amphibia; order Anura; family Ranidae; genus Rana; species Rana kukunoris. The sequence continues at coordinate 5,511 of JAJQKJ010002290.1, read as the reverse complement.
TCCAGTTCAGATCCGTCTTTGGGTTTTTCAGGCGGATCTGAACAAAAGCTCTATGCAAGCTCCTTTAAAAAAAATTATGAAGAAAGCGAGGTGACGTACAACGGCACCCTAAAGGGGAAGTTCTATTCGCCTTTGGGTTGCTTTAGCTGATTTCTTGTTAGTAAAAGACGGTTTGCGCTTTTCTGTCTGTTACAGCGTGATGAATGTGCTTACTCCATTATGAACTGTAGTCTTACCAGAACGAGCGCTCATATCTTGCTTCTGAGTATGTGCGGGTTTAAAACGTCAATAATTTTTTAAAACCCGAAAAATGACATTGTTTAAAACTACGTTAAAAAATGCAGCATGTTCGAATTTTTTTTTTTTTTTTTCGTTTTTCAGAACCTTTTTCCACACAGGATCATTTTAAATGATGTTTTTCAAAAACGTTTTTTTTTCATTCTGAAAAATGATCGTGTGTATGTGGCATTAAAACCGAACATATATTACTAGAGTTGTCCCGATACCGATACTAGTATCGGTATCGGGACCGATACCGAGCATTTGTGCGAGTACTTGTACTTGCACAAATGCTCCCGATGCCTGAGCCGATACCCGGAAGTTGGCGGATGGAGAGGGGTGGAGCCAGTTGGGTAGCGTGGGGAGCGCTATCGAGCTGGGTGCAAACTGAATGGAGGCGCATTGAAGTCTAAGATTGTCGGTATGCCCCTTGGCGTAAGAGATCGTGTGGGCGCCATCTTGCATCATTCAGGGGGACGCAAGGCAGTGTGTATCACTGCCGGATCCTTCCCCCTGTTTACTTCCTGTGTCCCTGGCTAGTGGCCTGTGAATGGTCATGTACGGCGGTGGGACAGGGCTATTACAGCATTGCTGGCCAATCCACGATCACGGCGGGGCTGGCCAATCCACGATCACGACAGGGCTGGTCCCGCCTCCGGACCAATGTGAGTGCTCTCTTTCCCTACATTTTTGGCACAGCACTTGTTACCATGGAAAATCACACATGTATGCATTTCTTCCCCCTCCTCCGGACACCCTCTCTTCACCTCCTCCAGGCTGATGGAAGACACAGACTGCAGGTGAGACTAAGTCAGCCAGAGAGAGAGATTAGAGAGTTTAGACAAGTTAGCATTGGTCAGTAATACAGTATATAGTGTAGTGGACAGAGCAGTGGTCAGTTGTGCCATCCATCCGTCAGTGCTCCCCATCAGTGCCATCCATCCGTCAGTGCCATCCATCAGTCAGTGCCATCTATCTGTCAGTGCTCCCTGTCAATGCCATCCATCCATCAGTACTCCCTATCAGTGCCATCCATCTGTCAGTGCCCCCTGTCAATGCCATCCATCCATCAGTGCTCCCTGTCAGTGCCATCCATCAGTGCTCCCTATCAGTGCCATCCATCCGTCAGTGCCCCCTATCAGTGCCATCCATCCGTCAGTGTCCCCTGTCAGTGCCATCCATCCGTCAGTGCCCCCTGTCAGTGCCATCCATTCGTCAGTGACCATTTTTTAAATTGTCACATGACATTAAAAAAAAAGTATTCGGTATCGGCCAGTACTTGAAAAAAAGTATCGGTACTTGTACTCGGTCTAAAAAAAGTGGTATCGGGACAACCCTATTAATTACACAGGTTCTGTGGCTGATTAAGGTGGTAATTAAACTCATTTGGAGCCCTATCTGCATTAAATTGGCCTCAGAATCTGTGTAATTCATATGTGTTTGGGTTTAAAGGGATGAGGTGGCAACCCTAATGTCTGTGTACATTTGGTTACTTTTGAGTCTGTCTAGGACCCAAAAAAATGCATCCTTTTCCATTTTCTCAAACCTAAAGGTAATGGATCTAATGTAGTAAGAAGTAAACAACACACATGGGTTTACATCCGAGTGCCCAAAAGATTTACAATGGGTCCATTAATGTCCGGGTGTAAAAACTGAACGGACAATGATGTGACAAAAGTGACATTCATATTGTTTGACTGGGATTCAGCTGTGAATGGTCATACTTCATATTCCCATGGCACACATTTCTGGATGAGCTCTGAAATTAGGGTGCTGCAGCAACAACCAGCTGGAAACTGGCACAATGTAGATATTTGCCAGCACACCATGGAACAACATAAATAGCGTCCAAACGGATGATTTATTGCATGATAATAATTCAAGCAGAATGCAACGTTTCAGAGTCACGCAGGACCCCTTCGCCAGGCATGTGAACTGCTGATCAGATCCGGCCAGGGTAAAAGGGGCTTTAGATTTCTGTTTTGTATGGTTTTCCACTTCTATACGTAAAGTGCATGTGTTTTTCATGAGCGTTTAATAGTGCAACCACGTTCTAGCTTTATTTTCTAGTTATGGACAGTAAAAGGCAGTAGTTCTCAACCATAGGGAGACTAGGGCCCAGGCCCGGATTGGCCATAATGCATATCGGGCATATGCCCTAGGTGGCCGGTGGGCCACATGTCACGTCTCCCCCCCCCCCAGTGCACTCTCAGTTGCGAGTCGGAGCCATACTTGAGTGACAGTGACACCCGTTGGCACATCAGGGGGCTGGGACCCACAAAGATCCTCTTCTCTCTGGCACGGTGGCCGCGGCTCTGATGATCTGACCTGTCTCACACAGCCGAGCAGAGTGAAGCCGCCTCCTCCTTTATGTCTACACTGGGGAGGGGACCCGACATGCAGTCCCATGCTTATCTGAGGTACATTATGGGTCTGAAGGGAGGGGTCTAAATTTTAGGGGGGTTCTGTATTGTAGGGGGTCTGTAATGTAGGGGGGGTTCTGTATTGTAGGGGGGTCTGAAATGTAGGGGGGGTCTGAAATGTAGGGGGTCTGTATTGTAGGGGGGTCTGTATTGTAGGGGGGTTCTGTAATGTAGGGGGGTTCTGTAATGTAGGGGGGTTCTGTAATGTAGGGGGTCTGTATTGTAGGGGGGTCTGTATTCTGGGGGGGTCTAAAATGTAGGGGGTTCTGTATTGTAGGGGGTCTGTATTGTAGGGGGTCTGTAGTGTAGGGAGAGGGGGTCTGTACTGTAGGGAGGGGGTCTGTATTGTAGAGGGGGTCTGTAATGTAGGGGGGTCTTCACTGTAGGGAGGGGGTCTTCACTGTAGGGATAGGGTCTGTAATGTAGGGAGGAGGTCTGTGTAACATGCAGGGGGTCCAGAACTGTTAGGGGGGTGTCTGTGTAATAAATTGTGGGGGGCTATGTAATGTAAAGGGGTCCAGTGATGCAGGGTGCTGTTTAATGTAAAGGGGTCCAGAAGTGCAGGGTACTGTGTAATGTAAAAGGGTCCAGAGTTGCAAGGTGCTGTGTAATGTAAAGGGGGCCAGTGGTGCAGGGCACTGTGTAATGTAAAAGGACCCAGAGGTGCAGTGCTGTGTAATGCAAACAGGCCCAGAGGTGCAAGGTGCTGTGTAATGTAAAGGGGTCCAGAGGTACAAGGTGCTGAAACCCCACATCCCATCATTAACCGCTGCCTCAAAGCGCCGCGACCCACTCTGCCCCCTAACCCCCCCGTCGCCGCCGCTCAGTCTAAAATGCCCTTGCCTATTTTTTTTCCCAGTAAAGGGCCTGCTAGGGACCAGGAAAAACTCCCAAGACATTTAGGCGGCATACACACGACCGAGGTTCTCGCTGGAAACCAGCGAGAACCTCGCTGGAAGCTGCATTCCAGTGAGGACCTCGGCCGTGTGTACACAGAGCGCTCGCCCCGCCCGTCGGGAATTCCGTCGAGCGAAAAAGAGAGCACGCTCACTTTTTGCTCGACGGCCCGCCTGGATGAATAGCTGGTTGCCATTCCCGACGGGCGGGTCGCCGATTTCGACGGGAGGCAGAGAACCTCGACGGGCGGAACGATGTGTTCTGCCCGTCGAGGTTCTCTGCCGTGTGTACGCGGCTTCAGCCTCCATTCACACCTTGGCGTATTTACGCCCGACAATCGTGCCGCTGGAGGGGTGATTTAACATTGTTGTCTATGGAGATTGTTCACATCTCCACGCCGAACGCCGAAACACCGTATGCCTGAAGCTCAAAACAAGTCCCGGACCCTTTTTTTCAGGTGGCTTTCGGCGTTCGGCATAGACAACAATGTTTTGTAAAAAAGGTTGTAAAAAAAAAAAAAACACCCGTTTTGTCGCGGCAAATCACGGTACAATACACCGCAATTTGTCATGACAAAATATGCCGCGTTATAGTGTGAATGCAGCCTTAAAGACTAACTTTCTATACAAGGTTATTGGTCACAGAATATACACAGAGATAACACTCATTTGTAAGAAAAAATTAAATCATTAGTTGGTGACCTGATTATATTTGCAGCCTTTAGTTAGTGATTGGCTTTGCAAAGTATGCATATAAAGATATTAAGCAGTCATCTCAAAATAGTGGTCCTTTGCTTATCTTTATTCATCCCTTGGGGTACCATTCTTCCCATTGATACCAACTTTGAGGCATATTTCCTCCCATTGACACCAACAGTGGGGCATAATTCCTAAGCGGTAACCCACAATAAATGTTTAAGTGTCCATGCTAAGGCTATCAAGGTCTGATGAGTTGGATGTTGCTGACTAGTGAGGGTGTGGGCTGAGGAAAGGTCCATCAAGACCCAAAGCACACCGCAGAAATAGCAAGAGATAGCCCCTTTACCTCACCTGGCCTGGTTAGCAGGTAAAAGCAGCCTCCGCTTGATTCATCAAGGCCACACCCCCAACATATTTTGCACCACTCCTCGTGGCTTAAGCATGAAGATTCTTTTATCGGCTAACCAATCAAACCGTGCAAGGTGTAAGGCAGCCGGGCTATCTCTTTATGATTTCTCAGCTGACACCAACAGTGGGACTTAATTCCTTGCACTGACACCAACAGTGGGGCTTAATTCCTTGCACTGACACCAACTATTCCTACCGCTGACTTCACTGATGAGGCACTATTCCTTCCACCAATACCAATGATAGGGTACCATTTCTCCCAAAATTACCAATGATGGGGCACTATTCATTCCATTAACACCAATGATGGGGTCTGTGGCATCGCTAGGGGGTACGCCAGAGGGTGACACCAGACTCAGACAGGCACTGGCGCAGCGAATCCCGCCTTCCCTTCTGGAATCTTCTAAGCTGCACGCGATTTGCAGGGAAAGTTGGGGGAGGAAGGAGTGAGGCAGAGACAGAGGTGTCAGGGGTCCGACCTCTCCACGTGCTGCAATCATATCTCTCTCCCCGCTGCCTGCACCCGCCTTCTCTTTGGCTCCTCTGACATTTTAAGTACACAGCCCAGGAGGAAGAGCCTGCGGAGAGAAAAGAGGAAAACCACACTACAGCACCTGCCCGGGGCCGAGGAATGATAGTAACACAAGTATTGCAGTATTGCATCCCAAGCTCCTTCATTCCCTCCATCCAATCCAGGCTCCATCCCCACCACCTCCATCACCCCGATCCCATCCGGGCATCCATCCCACCACCCCAGATTCCCCATCCAGACTCCCATCCATACCCCCGATCCATTCCGGGCTCCA
>JAJQKJ010000377.1:85000-105705 GCA_029574335.1 Rana kukunoris | reverse complement strand
GACTCAGCTTTTTCGGGCCCAAGGGCTTAATTGCATTCAGGTTGCATTCAGGTTGGATGAAACCTTGTTGAGCTGATGTTCTAATCTCTGGCTGGAGTGATCCCTTAGGTGAAGACGTTCTTCGAACTCACTAATAAAGGGATTTTTAATAACAGCTTACCTGTAAAATCCTTTTCTTGGAGTACATCACGGGACACAGAGCGCATAGTCATTACATATGGGTTATATGGAGTACCTTCAGGTGTGGACATTGGTGTAATCAACTTCACAGGAAGTTCCTCCCTATATAACCCCCTCCCACTGAGAGTGCTTTAGTTTTGTAGCAAGCAATTTCTCTGAGGTTACACAATGTTCCCAACAAAGAGGGGTGGGAGCTCTGTGTCCCGTGATGTACTCCAAGAAAAGGATTTTACAGGTAAGCTGTTATTAAAAATCCCTTTTTCTTGATCGTACATCACGGGACACAGAGCGCATAGTCATTACATATGGGATGTCCCAAAGCAATGCTCCATGAAGGGAGGGAGACCGTAAGGCCAAAAATAGCCAAACAGAAAATATATCAGGAGGTAAAATAGCTTCCACCAACAGAAAAAAGGGGCGTGAACCGGGCCAGAGGATTCTATACTGCTGCCCGTAGGACCGCCTGCCCAAATGCTGCGTCCGCAGCCTTTGTGACGTCCAACTTATAAAATTTAGTAAACGTATGTACGGAAGACCAGGTTGCCGCTTTGCAAACCTGTGCCATAGAGATCTGATGGTGTGCCGCCCAAGAGGCACTCATGGCCCTCGTAGAATGGGCTTTAACTGATAAGGGCGGTGGAACGCGCTTCAGACCATAGGCCTGAAAAATCAGCTGCTTAATCCACCTAGCCAAGGAAGACTTGGCAGCCGGCTGACCCTTCTTGGGGCCATCCGAAGAAGAAAAGCACATCTGTTTTCCGAATCTTTTCTGTAGCCTTGAGATAAATCCTCATGGCTCGGACCACATCCAAAGTATGAAGCAATCTTTTCTCTCTGGACTGGGGAGTAGGAAAGAAGGATGGTAGGACTAGGTCCTGATTCAAGTGAAAACTGGATATGACCTTAGGAAGGAAAGAAGGCTGAGGCCGAGGAACCACTCTGTCCTTATGCAGAATCAGGTACGGTTCCCTGCAAGACAAGGCTGCCAGCTCGGAGACCCTTCTGGCCGAAGCCATAGCCACCAAGAAAACCAATCTTTGGGTTAGCAGCACAAGAGGGATTTCTGTCAGAGGTTCAAACGGCTGCCTTTGTAAAGCTGACAAGACCAGATTTAAATTCCAGGGGCAGAGGGGAGCTCTAATAGGGGGATTTACATGCAAGACCCCCTGCAAAAAAGTTTTCACAAGCGAATGTGTGGCCAAAGGCCTTTGAAACCATATCGCTAAGGCAGACACCTAGCCCCTTTAAGGACATGAGCTAACCACCGATTGTCCAACCGTGCCAACCTGAAAAATCGCAAGATCCTTCAATAAAAAACTTGCGAGGATGCCCTCCTTGAGACTCGCACCACTCCACATAGTTTTTCCAGACTCTGTAATAGATATTTCTAGAACTGGTTTCCTAGCTTGAATTAGCGTAGATATGACCTGGGCTGAGAGGCCTCTGCCCTTAAGAATTAGGGATTCAGCCGCCAAGCCATCAATTTAGAGCTGCTGTGAAGCAGGGTGGTAGATCGGGCCCTGAGACAGCAGATCTGGGCGCAGGGGAGTGGCCACGGTGCCCTACTGACATCCTCACGATGAGTGCGTACCAAGCCCTTCTGGGCCAGGCTGGGGCCACCAGGCTCACCGGCCTGCGCTCCACCCCCTGATCCTTCGTAGAAGGCGGGGAATCATCTGTAGTGGAGGGAACGCATACAGGAGAGAAAACTGGTGCCAGGGGCAAACCAACGCATCGGTCCCGTAGGCCGAGGGGTCCCTGGCTCGGGATACGAATTTGTCCAATTTCTTGTTGAATCTTGTTGCCATGATGTCCACATCGGGAATCTCCGAATCTTTGGCAAATCTCTTGGAATACCTGGGGGTGAAGAGACCACTCTCCCGGGAGTAACTGTTGACGACTCAAAAAATCTGCTTGAGAATTGTCTATCCCTGGGATGAACACTGCTGAGATGCAGGGTACATGGCTTCGGCCCATGAGAAAAATCAGGTTTACTTCCCTTTGAGCCGCTAGCTCCTTGTGCCCCCCTGGTGGTTTATGTATGCCACCGCCGTGGCATTGTCGGACTGTATCCTTACTGGCAGACCCTGCAGGGGGAAGCGTCCAGGCGACCAGGGCCAACCGAGCAGCTCTGATCTCTAGGACATTGATGGGAAGCAGACCTTCTGCCTCTGACCACTGTCCCTGCTGGGTCCGTTTTCCTAAGATTGCCCCCCCAACCTGTTAGGCTGGCATCTGTGGTTACTATTTTCCACAGATGGGCAAAAGGTTTTCCCTTTTGATAATTTTTGAGGGGATCAGCCACCCGTACAGGCTGTGCCTGACTCCTGGGAAAGAACTAATGGACGGTCTAATGCCTGTATGGACTTGTTCCAAGCAGAGAGAATAGCTGCTTGCAGAATTCTGGTATGGATCTGGGCATAGGGCGCTGCTTCGAAGCGGCCACCATCTTTTCCCAGCAGTCGCATGCATAGCGAATAGTCGGCTTCTTTTTGCCTAAGACTATTTGAATCGTTTGAATTAACGACCTGATCTTCTTTTGAGGTAAAAATACCCTCTGGCATTCTGTATCTACCGAAAGCCTAGATATTCCAACTGTCTTGTGGGTTGTAACCTTGATTTTTCTTGTTCACAATCCATCCGAACTCTTCTAGATGCCGCACTGTGCGGACTACTGCATGATTGAGGTTGGAGGCTGAACTGTCGATAACCAGGAGATCGTCCAGGTATGCTAGGACCAAGATGCCTTCTGTCCTTAGGACGGCTAGTACCGGGGCTAACACCTTTGTGAATACCCGCGGAGCTGTTGCCAACCCGAAAGGGAGGGCTACGAACTGTAATGACTTTGTTTATCGTAAAACGAAGAAACTTGTGATGTGCTGGGTAAATCGGCACATGCAGATAGCATCCTTTATGTCTATAGATGCTAGGAAGTCGCCCTGATGCAGCTGGTTCACTGAACGTATGGAGTCCATACGGAAGGTCTGAATCCTTAGAAAGCGATTTAGGCGTTTGAGGTCTAATATAGGCCTGACGTCGCCATTGGGTTTTGGTATAACAAAAAGGTTGGAGTAGAATCCCAGACCCCTTTCTTGGGTTGGTACTTCTACAATTATTCCTTGAGCAAGAGGCGATCCAACGCCTTTACGAGAGAGGCCCTCTTTAAATGGGTCGCTTGGAAGACTTGACCCCTGAAAATGAGGAGGGGGGATTTCTCGAAACTCTAGTTTGTAGCCTGAGGCTACTACGGACCGAACCCAAGAGTCGGGAATTCTGGCCTTCCAGACTTCGGAGAAAAACTGAAGTCTTCCCCCCCACCCAAGAGAGTGGGGGCGCCCCTTCATGAATCTGATTTGATGACTGATTTAGCCGGCTTGCGAGACCAGGGCCTCTTGTTTGCCGCAGCTTGTCCCTGTGGGCGGCTATTAGCTGTTGACCGCCCGGGAGGCCGTCGATACTGACGGAAGTCGAAGGGGCCGAGCCTACCATGGCCTGTCGTTTAAACGTGGGCCCACGCGGTCTTTTCTTGACCGGCAAGGAAGTACTTTTTCCACTTGATATGGTGTGGATATATTTATCTAGGTCTTCCCCGAATAGTCTTCCCCCATGAAAGGGAAACCCTGCTAGAAGCTTTTGCAGGGTGCCTCTGCTGACCAGTTCTTTAGCCACAAAAGACGACGCATGTGAACCACCACAGTAGATGAACGGGATGCCTGTTGGATGGAGTCCTTAATAGCATCTACTGCAAAGCAGAGAGCCCTAGGGAATTCTGCTAATTCATGAGTATGCTGAGCCGGCATGTCCTTCAATATATGTTTTGCCTGATCCTTCAAGGCCTGACAAACACCCAATGGCTGCTACTGCTGGCTGAACCATGGCACCTACTGAGGTGAAAGTTGCTTTCAGTAGGGTCTCGATTTTCTTGTCGACCGGATCCTTGAACATATGGACATTTTCAAACCGGACAAGTCAGGGATTTATTCACGCAGGAAATGGCTGCGTCCACTGTAGGAAGAGCCCATTTCTTAACATATTCCTCTTCCATAGGGTAGAGAATAGAGAATCTTTTAGGAGGGACAAAGATTCTATCAGGTCGAGCCCAATCTTGTTAAATCACGTTCCGCAGAAGGGGGTGCTTGGAAAAGATGCACCAGTTAATGGGGCCTTTAAAGAACCCATGAGGATACCTCCGGGGCTACTAGTTCTGGCACTGGAAGTTTAAAGGCAGTGCGAACCATATCTGTCAAAGACTGGATCCACAGGCTCTCCGCTTGCGAGGCCGAAAAGTATTCATCTATAGTGGAATTTTCCCTGTCTGAACCGTCGGGACTTGGGTCTGCGTGATCCCCTTGTGGGTCCTGTTCCTCTGAAGAGGAGACCTCCGCATCTGAAAACCCCACACTGGGTGAGGGGATCTAGCCCGCCTTGCTACTTGGGCAAGGACGGGAAAGTAACGCAGTTAACCTTTTCTCTAGCCCACTCATGGTGGCTGCTAGCATTTCTTTCGTTCCGTCACGTAAACGGGAATGGGTGGATCGGGGGCGCGCCTCTGCCCCCAGCACCCCCAATGCTCTTGTACTATGCCACTCGGTGTCCTACTGGCGAGGGTGGGGCCGTAGAAGCCTGGCCCAAATCCCTGACCCCGATGGAGACCCCTTTTGTTTTTGGCACCTTTAGCAGCCTTGGCTGGTCCAGATCCCTTTGGAGCCATTGTACAACCTTGGTCACCCCTGTAGCCAACACCTGACTGTTGCAGCTAGGAATAACCAATGTGAGGGCAGGTATGAGAAAAATGAAAAAGAACTAATTTCTCTTTTTCTCTTTTTTTTTTTTTTGTTTTTTTTTTCAAAAATTTTTTTTTTTTTTTTTTACACCCGCCTGGAGGTGGCAATACCGAGGAAGCCTGTGAGTATTGACACACCAATGCCCGTTAGCCGGAGTCCAAGTAGACTCAGATACTGCTGGATCTAAGGCTGAGTCCCTTTAAGCAAAAAAACTTTTTTTTTTTTTTTTTTTTTCTGGTCAATAGTGGACCTAAGTCCTAGACCTGAAGATCCACAAAACCGCCACTAGTGTCCCTGTGTGGCAAAAGACCCAGCTGCACGCTCTGTATCCTTTCTTCCTCTGCTCCAGGAGGTAAAGACCAGCCAGAGAAAAGTTTTTCCTTTATACAGACCCTGACGCTGCTGGCCCGCCCCCCCCGACGCACGCCGACGCTATAAAAGGCTGCGGCCCCCGTGCACGCGCGCTGCGTATGCCCGCGCACACACGCGCGTACACACGCGCGCAACGATCGTGCGCACCACGCTGAACCCACATGGAGGAAGCAGAGCAGAGGAACAACATGGACCAGCGTTATGCAGCACCAACAGACACCAGTAAGCACTAATCTTATTGTAGTGCACACACAGCGAGGAAGCTGTCCCCATGGCTTCCTAAGAAACAGGAGTTTTAACCAGCAATTTCCTCTTTAAAACATGTGGGGTTGCAGTATCAGTGTTAACAGCAGACCTGGGGTGAGTAGCAAATATATAACTTACACAAGTATACATATATCTACATGTTATCTGGGTAAACATTAGAATCCCATCCTGCCTCAACAGACATAGTGGAGATAGTGGCTGATGCACAAGCATACCATTAGCCAACCCAGAACCCCCAGGGGGATACCTACTGTCGAACCAAGTCCCGCAGTTCCCTCTTACCTGCTCCACGCCGCAGGTATTGCAAAATGCAAGAGGCCCAGCTTCCCCCATCTCCGTGGGTATTGTCTTGGACCTTCAGGGACCGGGTCCTGTGTTAAGGAACCCACACCCCTGGACCTATATAGCATCCTGGCATCAGTAGCTTTAGTTCTTGGAAGAGACTAAGGCACTGGAGCCCAGAATCCAGCCCTCCAAGGAGAGGCATTATAGGCAAAACCCCACTCCAGCAGGGCCCCGGGTACCGTACATCTTGGCTCTGAAGCACTTCGAACGGATCCGGCTAGCTATCCTGGTCCCGAGACCTCCGAGGGACAGCTAGACGTGACCAACACCTAAGACACTGGCGGAAAAACTAAAGCACTCTCAGTGGGAGGGGGTTATATAGGGAGGAACTTCCTGTGAAGTTGATTACACCAGTGTCCACACCTGAAGGTACTCCATATAACCCATATGTAATGACTATGCGCTCTGTGTCCCGTGATGTACGATCAAGAAACCTTCACCCTCCCCTACCCCCCCATGTTTTTTTCTTTCTTCTTCTCTCTCTCTCTCTCTCTCTATTTCTCTATTTTCTTCTTCTCTACATTCTCTCTTCTCTTTCTCGCAATAAAGATGGAAAAACGACAAGTCGAGACAGCTTTATGGTGATCTCTTAAATGTTGACAATACTGTCACAGCCTACCAGTCTCAGGTCTTATGTTTCGGCCCTGGTCTAACGGGTGGACCTTGGCATTTTTCTTTTGTTTTTCTTTCTATATGTTTATGTTTTTTTTTTATTGGCTGTGTAACCTTACATCAATTGTTGTCTCTGTACTCCTCATTTTTGTACGATGTATTGTTCATATATCTTTCAAAAAAATTCCTTACTAAAAAAAAAAAAGAAAAAGCAATACTCAGTCACATTGGAACTATACGATAAGCCAGAAGTGCCACGTATCCCCTCAAAGAAGCATAAAACGAGAATACAAAGAAGCTATGAATAAAACGTTTTCAATTTAGGATGTCCCTACAAATGACAACAGAATTATGTAGGGACAAAATAAACTAATGAAAGGGGGGGTGGGCTAAATCTCTAGAAGAGTTCAAAGGCTATGGGTTTTAGAAAATCACCCTGGGTGAATCGTGAATCCAATTAAAACTCCCCCAGGATTTTCTATCTCAAACCCACAGGATTACATTGTAGTGATGATCCCACGCCCGATCCCTATCCAATACTTCTGTTTAGTGTCAGAGCTTTTACACTCTCTTCTGCTATCACATCACACATCCCTATTGGTGGATCATTATTATAGGTTGCCTCATTGGGTCGTATTGTAGGAGCTGAAATGGGGCAGCGAAAGCTACTTCAGTGCCAGATAGTGTTAAAGCTTTGCCAATTCAGAACGTCTCATCTCAGTTGGGCAAAGAGAGCTTCTACTTTTTTTTTTTTTTTTACTTTTTTATATGTCCTGTATAGTTAATGCTAAAAATTCTCCTATTCTCTCTTTAGATTAGCTATGGAGCCCCACACGCTGCACTGACCAACAGACAACTCTACCCATCCTTCTTTCATACCCTGCCCAGTGATCACATTCAGTTTCTGGCAGTTGTTAAGCTACTCAAACACTTTGGATGGACATGGATTGGAGTCATTGCGTCCGATGATGATTATGGAGAGAGTCAGACTCAGGAGTTGATGTTGAGTGCTGCCAGCCATGATATCTGCATTGAGTTTATTATTAAAATAACAACTAATCTAGCAGATGGCAGAAATTTATTTTATAATAAAGCAGAGATTCTAAACAATTCATCCTCCCAAGTTATTGTACTGTGTGGGAAATCTTCATATTTCATTCAGCACTTTATAGAAGTGGAATGCAACGCTCAGAGTAAGACATTTATTATACCAGTAACATGGACTTTTCACAGGTTTGCTCAACCCCATAAAATACCATACCACGGAAGCCTATTATTTACACCACCTAAAAAATGTATACCACGTTTAACGGAATACTTGCAAAATGTTTCCTCTGCCGATTGTACTAAAGACTTTTTACTAGAACAAATTTTAGCAGAGTACTATGGTTGTTTAACATCAAATTCATATTTCAATAGACGACAAGAAGAAACGTATAACATTAAACTTCATAAATGCAATGCTACACCTGACCTCTGGAAATACAGTTTATATTTTGGAACTACATATCATGTGTATAAAGCTGTCTATGCCTTGGCACAGTCTTTGCACGATATAGATTTCTATTTGTCCAGAAATTCCAGAGGCACCTTCATGAAAAATCAAAAGCTTATGAAAGAGGTAATTTGTTTATTGCAGTCATGTACACGCTGATGTACAAACTGCTGCTGTGTATAGTATGTATATATTTTTCCACATTTAATTTTTCACCACAGAATGTGGTTACTTTATATAAAGGATGTCTAAATTCCCCCAAAATATAATATAATTAATAATAATATCATTTATATACATATATATATATATATACCAGGGGCGGACTGACCATTCGGTGAGTCGGGCAGTGCCCGAGGGCCCCGTGGGGGTGGGGCCCGGCCGGCTCAGTCTGTCCCTGAAGGTGCCCGCAGCAGCGCAGATTATCATGCACAATAAAAAAAAAACTGTACCCCCGAGGAAGCAGTGGCATGGAACCATTGGCTGTGGCTGTGTGAGCAGCTCAGAAGTGTTTGCTGTCTGGGATGGATGGCTCATCAGAGCCCTGAGCCGTGCGGGGATGTTCCGAGACAGCGCTCCAGCCACCTCTCCCCCCCTGCTCTGTCCTGCACTGAGGGGCGGAGCCATGAGTCTGGCGTGGGTTACAGTCTGTGAAGGAGCTGGAGCCTCGAAGGCAGGGAGCACTGCACATAGCGGGGAGCTGACTGAGTCAGCTTGGAATTTCCAAACGGCATCCATCCACACTGATCTGCCTTGTCCAGCAGCAGGTCAGTGTGATAATGAAATCACTGCAGTTACTGTGTCTGTGTGTTGTTCTAAGAGCCATGCTGAGTGTTACTTCCTGGTTCCTTCCTTCTTGCCATGCGCTGTGCCTATTTACCAGATCAGGTGCTATTCACTAATGCACACTGATATCTGGTACACTGAATGCCACTCAATGCACTCAGTGTATAGATATCAGTGTTATATATAGGGAATAGCACTTAGCCCTGGATCACATTGGAGCAATTTACCATGCGATTTGACATGTCAAATTCCATGGTAAAGAAAGCCCCATAGTAAGGGGAACCCAGGCGGAGGGGCCACATGACTGGGGGAACACTGTGCGGTGCACACACAGGATAGGGAAGTGAGGTTTTAGGGGTGGGGTTACCTAGCACGAGGAGGGTTAGTTAAAAGTAGTGGGTGGACGGGGCTGGTCATTCTGGGGCCATTTCATGGAAGAGGTAACACACAGAGTGTTTTTTCCCTCCCTCCCTCCCTGTGGAAGTGTCTGGTATGGGTATTTGTTTTTCATGTTATTTTTGTGTCTCAGGTGGACGTTGGCATTGGTCTGGGGTTCCTGAGGGTTGGGTGGTGGTTGGTATATATATATGGGATGTATATACCTGAGATGGTTGGTAGGAGTTGGGGCCTGTCATGGGATGGGCACCTTCCCTATCTGGTTTGGTGGGGGCTATTGGTCAATCGTGCTGAAGAGTGAAATGAAGGAGGAAGTCATTGTCTCGTGAGCTGATTGGAGCACGGCTAGAGGCCAGGATGCTTCCTGATGGAGTACAGCCGATTACCTAGCACTTTTTCTTTCCCTTCTCTCAGGAACCCATCGTTTACAGCAGTTTTGTATAATTGTGTTTGGGTTAATTTATTCTAATTTTGGTAAATATATATATGAAGTTTTATAAAGATATATATATATATATATATTTATAAATGGTATTTTATTAAAGTTATTTTAATATTTACCTTTTGGTATTAAATAAAGGGGCCTTTAGTGGCCATTTAATCCAGAAGGTGTTGCGTGGTTTATATAGGGGGTTAAGAGGTTTTGGGGTTTGCTATTGTTTAAGTAGCAAAGACACTAGTAGTACACCAGTCATGGCACTACCTGAATCAGTGCGATGCCATATTTGTGGCGCCGCACCGATTCCCAAAAGTACAACTTTTGCTGACTTTGGGGTGCAATTTCCATAGACATCTGTGCAGAAAGCCGCACAGATGTCTCTGAAATCGCCCGCCAAACTCGCACTGACATGCGCGTATGAAATTGTGCGAGTTTAGCTGAACTTGCATGATTTAATTCCTGCTGTCAGTGTAAACCTGTGAGTTATTAGTGTTATTCCCTATATACACACATTACATAAAATCATTGAAATGTATACACTGAGTGCTTTTCCCTAAGTCCCCTTTCACACTGGGATGTTTTTCATGTGCTTTTGGGCTAAAAATAGCACCTGTAAAGCACCTGAAAAATTTCTCCCCTGCAGTGTAAATGTGAAAGCCAGGTACTTTCACACTGAGGCGATGCGCTGGCAGGACGTTAAAAAATGTCCTGCAAGCAGCATCTCTGCCCATTGAAATTCAGCGGCACTTTGCAGGTTGTTTTATCCCTTTTTCAGACACTAGTGGGGGTTAAAAGCTCCCCACTAGCGGCCGAATACCTCCACAAAAATTACGGTAAATCGCCACCACCCCAGTGTGAAAGCGGCCTAATACTGTTATCTGTACACTAAGAATATCCCTCACATTGGTGATCAGTGAGAAGAATGTCCCTCGCATTGGTGATTAGTGAGAAGAATGTCCCTCGCATTGGTGATCAGTGAGAAGAATGTTCTTTACATTGGTGATCAGTGAGAAGAATGTTCCTCGCATTGGTGATCACTGAGAAGAATGTCCCTTACATTGGTGATCAGTGGGAAGAATGTCCCTTACATTGGTGATCAGTGAGAACAATGTCCCTTACATTGGTGATCAGTGGGAAGAATGTCCCTTACATTGGTGATCAGTGAGAAGAATGTCCCTTACATTGGTGATCAGTGAGAAGAATGTCCCTTACATTGGTGATCAGTGAGAAGAATGTCCCTCGCATTGGTGATCAGTGAGAAGAATGTTCCTCGCATTGGTGATCACTGAAAAGAATGTCCCTTACATTGGTGATCAGTGAGAAGAATGCTCCTTACATTGGTGATCAGTGGGAAGAATGTCCCTTACATTGGTGATCAGTGAGAACAATGTCCCTTACATTGGTGATCAGTGAGAACAATGTCCCTTACATTGGTGATCAGTGAGAAGAATGTCCCTTACATTGGTGATCAGTGGGAAGAATGCTCCTTACATTGGTGATCAGTGGGAAGAATGCTCCTTACATTGGTGATCAGTGAGAACAATGTCCCTTACATTGGTGATCAGTGAGAACAATGTCCCTTACATTGGTGATCAGTGAGAAGAATGTCCCTTACATTGGTGATCAGTGGGAAGAATGCTCCTTACATTGGTGATCAGTGGGAAGAATGCTCCTTACATTGGTGATCAGTGAGAACAATGTCCCTTACATTGGTGATCAGTGAGAACAATGTCCCTTACATTGGTGATCAGTGAGAAGAATGTCCCTTACATTGGTGATCAGTGGGAAGAATGCTCCTTACATTGGTGATCAGTGGGAAGAATGTTCCTTACATTGGTGATCAGTGGGAAGAATGCTCCTTACATTGGTGATCAGTGGGAAGAATGTCCCTTACATTGGTGATCAGTGGGAAGAATGTCCCTTACATTGGTGATCAGTGGGAAGAATGCTCCTTACATTGGTGATCAGTGGGAAGAATGTCCCTTACATTGGTGATCAGTGGGAAGAATGTCCCTTACATTGGTGATCAGTGGGAAGAATGCTCCTTACATTGGTGATCAGTGAGAAGAATGCTCCTTACATTGGTGATCAGTGGGAAGAATGCTCCTTACATTGGTGATCAGTGAGAAGAATGTTCCTTACATTGGTGATCAGTGGGAAGAATGTCCCTTACATTGGTGATCAGTGGGAAGAATGTCGCTTACACTGGTGAGTTGAGTTGAGTTGAGGTGCACTTTCTATAGCGTGGTGAATTACCCCGGAGGATCCCGACACGCTGGCGACGTCCCTGGGTAAACCCAGGGACAAGTGGACAACAAGATGGTACGACTTGGACTGAAGTTCCCGCTCGGATGTTACACTCAGGCCAACTGACGCCTTACATTGGTGATCAGTGGGAAGAATGTCCCTTACATTGGTGATCAGTGGGAAGAATGTCCCTTACATTGGTGATCAGTGGGAAGAATGCTCCTTACATTGGTGATCAGTGGGAAGAATGTCCCTTACATTGGTGATTAGTGGGAAGAATGTCCCTTACATTGGTGATCAGTGGGAAGAGTGCTCCTTACATTGGTGATCAGTGAGAAGAATGCTCCTTACATTGGTGATCAGTGAGAAGAATGCTCCTTACATTGGTGATCAGTGAGAAGAATGCTCCTTACATTGGTGATCAGTGAGAAGAATGTTCCTTACATTGGTGATCAGTGGGAAGAATGTCCCTTACATTGGTGATCAGTGGGAAGAATGTCCCTTACATTGGTGATCAGTGGGAAGAATGCTCCTTACATTGGTGATCAGTGGGAAGAATGTCCCTTACATTGGTGGTCAGTGGGAAGAAGGAGGAGGACACACCCAAGGAGCTCTCTGAGAGAACCAGCCTTTTTCAAGCCTGGGCCTTGCCTGCTAGCTTGGCCCAGGAACAATGCCTGATCCTGGGGGAGGCCCTGGGACGGATCCCCCTGATGATACGGGGCCTAGTGAGGAGGAGGAGGAGGTGGTGCAGGATATGACTGTGGGTCCAGTCCCTGGTGAGAGTACAGATGTATTCAGACAAAAGGTCATCGATCGTTTTCGGGCGATCGGAAGAGCGGAGGAAAAACTTAAGTGTTTGAAAGATGAACATAAAAACTTCAAGACCAAGTACTTCCAGGCCTGGAGTAGGAACCGTTCGGCCATGAAGCCTGAGCTACAAGAGATGGAGGAGAAAGTAAAGAAACAGTCTTTATTGTTGGAGAAGTTAAAAGATAAGAGTGGAGCTTTTGCGGAAAAATTTAAAAACGAGAGGAGATTTGCCAGCCAGACCTCTGTGGATCAGCGGCAGTCGCATGTTACAGACAACCCGGGTCCATCTGCCTCTGCACCTCTCCCCCCATGGCAGGCTGGGGAATCGCCAGCGGCAACCAGCCAGGGGGTTGAGGGTGAACATGGCACCCTACAGTTTATCCAGCAGATGGAGTCACCCCTAAGGGCAGACAGGTCTGCTGGTGAAGCGTCAGAAGTCGCTGTGGAGTCGCAGAAGGGTCGCAGACCTGCAATGGTGGAGAAATCCCACTGTACGGTGCAGCCGCCTTCCAACATGGCTGCAGTGAGTGGTGTCCCGGCTAAAGTGGACGGTGTCCCGGCTGTAGTAAGTGGTGTTTCTGCTGTGGAGAAATCCTCTGCAGATATGAAGAGAAATCCCCTAGCAGAGGTGTCATCAGCCCACCAGAGCAGTATGGATGGATCTACATCATGCCCCCCGCAAATAGATTCTGCTATGACTGCTGGGACCTGTGGTTCTACAACCAAGATGGCTGCCAGCTCCAAAGAGCCTGTTTCAGCCTCACCTGGGCTGATTGATGCAGGTGGGGGAGGGGAGCAGCACAGTGCAGCATGTGGAGTGGAAGCAGCAATGGAAGTTTCCTGCACTGATTCACCTGTTGCTGACAACCCTGTCCCGATGGAGAAGAGTCTGCCTGGAGGTGAAGTATGTGAGGGCGCCGCTGTGAATATGGACACGGCAGGAACTATGAATGTGCCAGGAAATAATAACAATAATAGTATTGATGAAGCAATGGATGTGGTGGGTGGTGGTGAAGGGGTTAACAATGACATTTCTCCTCCTGCTCAGCAGAGGAAAGACTCATCTGCAAAACGCACAGCTGGACCCTCTGCGGGGAGGTCTGTGAACACTGGCAGCTATGCAGCAGTTTTGGGGAGTCGCACCAAGGAGGGTGGGGGGATAGGTGCAAATGTTGGTGGTCACAATTTGGGGGGGTTTAGTGGGGGGATGGTTGGTGGGTACAAAAGAAGAAACGTGGTCCAGTTGAAGTGGGAGGGGGAGGGGACCCCACCAGTAAGGGGGAGGGTGGCAGAGTTGATTCTGGAGATGGGATTTAAAGTCGCAGACATTTTTGCATTGATTTGTCCTGTTGGAAGTTCGGAATTTGATTTATCCTTTGTAAAACCTGAGGGTTTGGATTTGTTTTGGGAACGTTTTAGGGGGCGCAGAGACCTTCCGCAGTGGAATGGTTGGATGCCAAAGGTGGTTTCCAGGCAGCCTCTCATAAAATCAGTGACTATCCTCGTGCGTAATGAATCTATCCCAGAGGCTGATTTGATGGTGTGGTTGCGTCGATATGGTGAGGTCCTCGCTCCACTGCGGAAGGTCCTTGATCAGCATGGGATATGGACAGGGGCCTGGACAGTGTCACTAAAATTGGGGGTACAGGGAAATGTTGTTCAACATCTGCCCTGTTCAGCCTTTCTGGGGAGGGACAGGCTGACCATTTTTTACCAGGGTCAGCCTAAGGTGTGCAATAAATGTGGGGACAGGGGCCACTTTGCCTCCACCTGCACCCGAAAGAAATGTTCTTTGTGACAGGCGCTGGACCATTTGGCTAAAGACTGTACAGATATTCGGTGCAACTTGTGCCAAAAACTTGGTCACCCCTACAGTCTTTGCCCAGAGGCATTACATAACCTGCCAGGGTTGGAGGCTGAGCTGCAGAGGCTGGATAAGGAGGATGAGGCCACCAAAACTGTTGTTGTCCCTCCTGTGTCTGTGGCACCCGTTTCTGTTCCCTCTAGTGATGTGGTCACTGAGTCTGTCCCTTCTGTGTCTGTGACACCTGTTTCTGTTCCCCCTAGTGATGTGGTCCCTGAGTCTGTCCCTTCTGTGTCTGTGACATCTGTTTCTATTCCCCCCAGTGGTGTGGTCCCTGAGTCTGTCCTGTCTGTGACATCTGTTTCTGTTCCCCCTAGTGATGTGGTCCCTGAGTCTGTCCCTCCTGTGTCTGTGACATCTGTTTCTGTTCCCCCTAGTGATGTGGTCCCTGAGTCTGTCCCTCCTGTGTCTGTGACATCTGTTTCTGTTCCCCCTAGAGATGTGGTCCCTAAATCTGTCCCTTCTGTCCCTAATCCATCATTTCGTAGATCCTCCAGACTGGCGGAGGCTGCTGGGGGGGCAGGTTTAGCGGATCTTTCCACTCAGCCTCCAGTCCCTCGGCTGCGCAAGCGTGGTCAGGGGAATGTGGGGGTGCTGGATGGGGGTGGGGCTGATGGAGGGGTGTCCGTACCCCATGTCTCACATTCGGTTGATGGGGATTCGGATGAGGAGGGGTGGGAGAAGGTCAGGAGGAGGAAAAAAAAGAAGAGAAAGACTAAAAAAACGGTCGTCTCTTCCTCAGAGTCGGATCCAAGAGGGGTTCCCCTTGGTAACACCTTTAATGTGTTGTCGGGTGACGAGATGTCTTTGTCTTCTCCCTTATCATCTATGGATGAGGGAGAGTCGCGTAGTTTGAAGAGAGCTGTTTCTGGTGATGAGAGTGTGGTGAAGATCAAGAAACGACTACCCCAATCATCCTGATGGCAGTTCCCACTCCGATAAAGGTGGCGACCATTAATGTCGCCAGCATTAAATCTGCAAGAGCTCGTGATATGGCCTTATTTTTGCTCAGCGAGTTTGATGCTGAGATTTTATTTTTGCAAGAGACCTGGCTCCATACTTTGGCCGATGTCCATCTGGCAAAAAGGGAGTGGAGATGCGGTTCCTCCTTTTGGTCTCTTGCGGCTGAGCCCTGCAGCGGAGTTGCAGTACTTTTTAAAACCGATATGGTAACGTGCCAGCGGGTAATTGAGGTAGAAATAGGTAGATGCATGGTGTTGGACGTTTCTGTTAGGGGGCATGACCTGCGCCTGATCAATATCTATGGGCCGCAGACAAGGTGGGGCAGGAAATGCCTCCTCACAGAGATCAAGCCCCTCCTTTTTACGTCCCAGCAGGTTGTCTTTGGAGGTGACTTTAACTCCATCATTAGGATTGAAGACAGGAGAGGCTCCATAGACAGGCTGGGATACAATAGCGTTTTTCTTAGAGATATGGTGAGACAAGCAGGCCTGGTAGATGTGCATATTAAGCACTGCCCTGGCAGCACGGGATTCACATTTCAGAGAGGGAATAGTCAGAGTAGGATAGATAGGTTTTTTTTTTAAAGGAGAACTCTGCTTTCTCGGCTCCTGAGTTGAGGGCGGTGGAGTTCTCTGACCACTGTATGCTGTCTGTGACTCTGAATGCCTCGGACACTCCACCCAGGGGAAGGGGTACCTGGAAACTGAATTCGGCTCTCCTGGAAGATGTAGAGGTAAGACAATAATTTGAGGATTTTTTTCAGGCACAGGTTTCTATTCTGGACTTTTGCAGCAGTAAGTCAGAGTGGTGGGAGCTTGTGAAACAAAGGGAAATTGGACTTTTCAAGGCCATAGGTAAGAAGAAGCAGCTTGGTATGTACATTGCCTACCAGCATTTGCGGAGGAAGCTTGATCGTCTTGTCACGTATGGAGGAGATCCAGGGGAGATCTCTGAGGTGAAGTTTCTTCTTAGGAAGTGTCAATACGACCGGCATGCCTCCTTGGTTCTGGAGAGAGATTATGGAAAATATCACTCACCTGATCCTTACCAGAACTGTAAGCAAGGCATAGCAGTTAAGACGATCATAGGCCTGAGGGATGGTACGGGTTCCCTGGTGAAGTCCAGATCAGGGATCCTGGAAATCTTCAGATCATATTACGCTGACCTTTTGGGAAGAAAGGACCTTTGTCGGGACAAGATGGAAAGCTTTCTGGATTCTACTCCAGGATTCGTAAATGGTACATTGCCTTTGATGGATTTGACAGAACCAATTTCTGCGGATGAGGTAGTTCATGCTATAGAGAAGCTGGCTACCAAAAAATCGCCTGGACCAGATGGGTTGACAGCTGAATTCTACAAGTGTTTTAAGTCCATTCTGGCTCCCTTTTTAGCAGAGGTTTATAACAGCTGTCTAGAAGAGGGTTCGCTCCCTCCCTCCATGAGGCAATCCGCTGTGATTCTTCTGTCAAAAGGTAAAGACCCCTCAATGATTGAGAACTGGCACCCCATCAGTCTTCTCAATGTTGATAGAAATATCTTGGCGAAGATTCTTTTTTGGCGCTTGTCGTTAGTGGCAGGCGATTTGTTGTCCAGTCATCAGCACTGCTCGGTCCAAGGTAGAAGCACCTTTTCAGCGATTTTTAGCTGTCCGGGAGGCTTTGGAACGATGCAGGACTGCTGGATGGAGAAAGTACTTGCTGGCACTTGATCAGGCGAAGGCTTTTGATAGAGTCAATCACGAGTACCTGTATTTGCTACTTGGTAGATACTGCCTGCAGGGGAGGTTTATAGATTGGCTGAAGACATTATATAGAGGGGCTGAGAGCTTCCCACTGGTTAATGGTTGGGTTGGACGGCCTTTTGAGGTTGGCTCTAGTGTGCGCCAGGGATGTCCTCTGAGCCCTCTGCTATATGTATTCGCAATCGACCCCTTCATAAAAAGGCTAGCGAGTGGATCATTGTGCGGGGTGCCTTTTGGGCATTGCTGGTGTGCTGCCCTTGAAGGTTGTGGCCTATGCCGACGATGTGTCTGTTATTGTCTCTGGGACGGAGGAGGCGCAGGAGGTGGTCTCTATGATAGAGCAGTACACGGAGGCCTCTGGTTCTAAAGTCAACCATGAAAAGAGTGAAGTTTTCTGGATGGGTGAGGAGGGTGAAAGCTTCGAACTTCCGGATGCCTTCCCAGAGCCCCAGCAGGAAACTAAAGTGTTGGGCATCAAATTTGGTCCTGGTGACTATGGTCATCGAAATTGG
The DNA here is from genome assembly GCA_029574335.1 of Rana kukunoris. Classification (NCBI taxonomy): domain Eukaryota; kingdom Metazoa; phylum Chordata; class Amphibia; order Anura; family Ranidae; genus Rana; species Rana kukunoris. The sequence goes on along the minus strand of JAJQKJ010000377.1, from coordinate 87,889 downwards.
GAAAGCAGGTTGGTGTGTGCCAATGCCAAAGTAGCAAGCTGGAAGAAATGGAGGCTTTCCGTGAGGGAGAGGGTTGACTTGATCAAAATGTACCTGGTCCCAATCTTTTTATATGTCAGCTTCGTCTGTAGCTTGCCACCATCTCTCTATGCAAGGGTGTACAGCTGTTTTTTCCAACTGTTATGGGGAAATAGGCTGAACCTGATAAAACGCAAGGTAACTTACCTGTCTAGGTGGAAGGGTGGCCTAGGAATGGTCAACCCAATAGTTTTCTTTTCTCTTTTTAAAGTACAATCTTGGTAACATGCTAGCAGAGAACCCGCCGGGATGGGTGGGTATTTTTCAGTCTTGTTTTAGGCCTTTTCTGCGATGCTGGGAAGATGGCGGGCCAATGAAAAGTCTAAGAGTCCAACATGGCAAGCTCCCAGCTTATGTTGCCCCGTGCCTGAAAATACTTCGGCAGTGGCAGGTGACAGAAGAGGATATCAAGTCCCTCCCCAGGAAGCTTCTGGAGAAGAGAATTTTGAGCTTGGCTTTCAGTGTGTCACTGGCCTTAAGGGATTGCCCAGGCTCTGCAATGAGGGAGGGGTTGAGTTTAATTAATTTAGAAAGAATCCCTCTGAAGTTTAGGGATCAAGCCTGGCTCGCTTTCCATGGAAGGCTCTATGTGAGAGGGAACCTGAAGAATCGCTCTGTGGATGATCGGGATTGTCCTAGAGTGGAGTGTGTTGGTAAAGTGGAGTCTATGGACCACTTTTTGCTGCAGTGTCCCTTTAACATAGAGGTGTATAAAAGGGTGGGGAGGGCTCTAGGCATTCCTTTTTTCTATCGCATGAATTATGCGGAGTGGGTGTACGGGGCATTCCCGACTCGCTGGGATTTTGATTTCAATATACCTTTTCTAGTTAGTATAGTTGTCCGTTACTTCACATGGAATGCACGGTGCCAGATTACCCTGCGGAAGAAAGTCCTCTCTGTCGAGGTGGTGGTGCACGATATTCTGGGTGAGGTTGGGAAAATTTGGGGTCTTGAGAACGGCAGGGAACCTCGGGCGGTCTGGAAAAGGGCGTGGAGGAATATCAGACCTGCCTTTGGTGAGCTGCCCATCTCTGATTGAGGAGTTATTTTCCTTTTCTGTCTCTTTCACTCCCTTAGCTTTTGTTGGTTAGTATCTTTTTGAAGAAGGGCTGCATGCATAATGGGTGCGGGTTTGTTTCTTGACCTTGCAGGTTTGTCTGGTGTAGTGGTGTGAGTTGTAGTATGATTTATTTCATCAGTGATTACATGATTTTTGCTTTGCTGTAAAGTCTTTTGTTTGAGAGCAGATTTGCTATATTTATTTTCATTTATGTAAATATGTATATATTTATGTATGTTTTATATATAGTGAGTTTATGCTTTTTGATTGCAAGACTTTTAATAAAGAAAAATTGGGAAGAATGTCCCTTACATTGGTGATCAGTGTGAAGAATGTCCCTTACATGGGTGATCAGTGGGAAGAATGTCCCTTACATTGGTGATCAGTGGGAAGAATGTCCCTTACATTGGTGATCAGTGGGAAGAATGTTCCTTACATTGGTGATCAGTGGGAAGAATGTTCCTTACATTGGTGATCAGTGGGAAGAATGTTCCTTACATTGGTGATCAGTGAGAAGAATGTTACTTACATTGGTGATCAGTGAGAAGAATGTCCCTCCCATTGGTGATCAGTGAGAAGAATGTCCCTCAAATTGGTGATCAGTGAGAAGAATGTTCCTTACATTGGTGATCAGTGAGAAGAATGTTCCTTACATTGGTGATCAGTGAGAAGAATGTTGCTTACATTGGTGATCAGTGAGAAGAATGTTGCTTACATTGGTGATCAGTGAGAAGAATGTTACTTACATTGGTGATCAGTGAGAAGAATGTTACTTACATTGGTGATCAGTGAGAAGAATGTTCCTTACATTGGTGATCAGTGGGAAGAATGTTCCTTACATTGGTGATCAGTGGGAAGAATGCTCCTTACATTGGTGATCAGTGGGAAGAATGCTCCTTACATTGGTGATCAGTGGGAAGAATGCTTCTTACATTGGTGATCAGTGAGAAGAATGTTCCTTACATTGGTGATCAGTGAGAAGAATGTTCCTTACATTGGTGATCAGTGAGAAGAATGCTCCTTACATTGGTGATCAGTGGGAAGAATGTTCCTTACATTGGTGATCAGTGGGAAGAATGTCCCTTACATTGGTGATCAGTGGGAAGAATGTTCCTTACATTGGTGATCAGTGAGAAGAATGTTCCTTACATTGGTGATCAGTGAGGCCGCGTACACACGGAGGGACATATCTGCTGAAACGGTCCGACGGACCGTTTCCAGTGGACATGTCTCCTCCGGGTTTTGGTCCGATGGCGTGTACACACCATCGGATCAAAATCCCCGCCGGCAGACAGCGCGGTGACGTGACGGTGACGTTGACGCCGCCACGTCACCGCACCAGGAAGAAAAATACTTCCGCGCATGCGACAAATCCATTTGATGCATTTGCGGGAAGATATGTCCGCTGGTGAGTGTACTGACCAGCGGACATATCCGACGGACATGTCTTGAGCGGACAAATTTTAAAGAATGTTTTAAAATTTGTCCGCCGGTCGGACATGTCCGCTAGCTCATACACACGATCGGATTTGTCTGTTGAACTGGTCCGTCGGACCAGTTTGAGCAGACACATTTGATTGTGTGTACGCGGCCTTAGAAGAATGCTCCTTACATTGGTGATCAGTGGGAAGAATGTTCCTTACATTGGTGATCAGTGGGAAGAATGTTCCTTACATTGGTGGTCAGTGGGAAGAATGTTCCTTACATTGGTGATCAGTGAGAAGAATGCTCCTTACATTGGTGATCAGTGG